>AYEL01047202.1:0-47308 GCA_000484575.1 Olivierus martensii
GGAAGGTGAACGTCCAGCGCGAAGGCCTTCGATTATCGCTGCTTTCCGATTATATTCTGCACTCGATCTTAACTGATCAGCTATTTTGTACTTATCCTCAAACGCATCGTCTGTCTGGCTTACTAAAACGTCAGCAGCATCGTAGCGCTGACGTCAAATATGGTGGGAAATTCAATTTGAAATTTTTCCGGATTTAGCTGGCACACCTTGTAGATGTATACAGAGTCAAAAGTTACTTTAAAGTGCTTTTTGTTCATTATAGATTCAAATACAAATTTTGAAATACAGTTAGTTCTCAGCTTTATGAGTTAATTCATTCTAGAGTATGCTCATAAAGTAAGTATCAATAAACTCATAAACTAACAATCAAGTTTCCATAGACATAATGTTAAAAACAGGAGTTTCATTCTCAACAATGAAATTTGACCATAATAAATTTGAGTAAATGTCAAAAAAATTGATAACTTATGATTAAACAATGATTTATTTATGTAATGCAGTGGTTCTTAACCAGTGTTCTGAAAACTTTTTACAGATGTTCCACAAAATTATGAAATATATGAAGATATCTAACCTATAACTTTTAATAAAAAATATGTTAAGAACTGTATACATATTTTATTTTAGTTTGAAGATTGAGCCACTCATAAGCATTATTGATCTTGGTGTTTCATAATTTTTTTTTTATAATTAAGTGTTCTAAAACTTCAAAACGATTAAGAACCATTGATATAATGAAATAAAAACATGGCCATTATAATCAATCAAATTATTATAATAAATTATTTATCATATATCAGGAATTTTTATATTTCATTATTATTGATAGATAAGTTGATAAACTTTTATATAAGTGAACTACTGCCTTAAACATAAATCAGGAATGAAAGTTTTATACATAATATGCTAGTAAAACCAAGATGGCCAAAAGATGCTTCTCTCTGCAAATTTGTTTTTTTTTTTTTCTGATTTCATAGCAGACATTGAATTTCTGCTACAAACATGCTTGTATAGCTATGCATGTGATTTGAAATGATTTTTTATGAATATTTATCATTTTATTTATTATAATTAATATTTACATTTTCAAGTTTTTGATACTTCATATTTGAATAAACTCTCAAATCCAGGAACTTATTAAGTGAGAATTCATAAATTAAGAACACTCTGTACAGTATTTTTTCTGGAAAGAGTATTTTCACACAAATAATTCAACAAGCACTTCAAACAGATACTAAAATTTATTATTATTAAAAATGCAATTACTAATAATACCAGAGATCAATGTTTTCAGCCTTCTATGACCCTCCTCAACCACATTTACAAGTGTGTGTTTGTCTCTTGTGCTATATAAGCACATTTTAATAATAAATATTAGTATTTCTGCTTAAAGTGCTTGTTAAATTATTTGTATTATTTTATGAGCAATAGAATTTGGAAGTTTAGGAGCATTTTCACTATGGCAAAAAAGATATTTATTATTTCTGCATTGATATATTAATCTATATCAGAAATTTTATTAGAAAAATTATTTTTTAGGAGTAAAAATTTTTAATTATCTAATTTAGTAAAAATTATAAACAATATTAAGTAAAATCATAAAATTTATTGAAATTATTCATCTTAAATAATATAGAATTTCTTAGTTATTTAATGTAATTTTTACATCACTATATCTAACAAATATATTCTCAATAGTGTGAGTAGGAGTCATAGAAATTCTCTGTTCTAGGTGCATAAACTTCAAATTTGATATGGCGGATAGCATTTAGGTCCAAAATAAAAATATCCAAAATCCCAGAACTTTTTATTTTAATAGCTACAAAAAATTTAAAATAAAAAAAAATTCTTGTTTTGTTTATAGATGATGATAATTAATAAATTATAAATATTCTTCAGCAATTTGATTCTTTTACATTTGATTTTAAACTTACAAAATTTTATTATTAGATTTATTTTAATTATCGTAGAGCATCGCCTACAACAATAAAATCAAGTGCATGAGGAGTAGGCATTATAGAAAGAAATCCAGGAACATTCAAAAGAAAGTGTGATGGAAAGGATCCAGAAGTCGAAGAAGCATTAGGTCAAAAGAAAGCGTGATGGAAAGGATTCAGAAGTCGAAGAAGCATTAGAATCAATGTGGATTTCGTGATGCAAAGGATTCAGAAGTCGAAGAAGCATTAGATCAATGGATTTCTATAGTAGATCCAGAAGTCGAAGAAGCATTAGATCAATGGATTTCTATAGTTAGCAAAGGATCCAGAAATCGAAGAAGCATTAGATCAATGGATTTCTATAGTTAGCGGGTGAGGCGTGAATATCAGCGGCCCAGTATTGAAGACGGAGATTGGTAAGAGGCATGAATATCAGCAGCCCAGTGCTGAAGGCGAAGTCAGAGGAGATCGCTAAAAAGCTAATAATTAGGTATCTATTTTAATAAAGCATTAAAATAGTACCTAATTATTATTTTTTACCTTTATTTATTTACTACATTATTACATATTTTATTTTAGAATTTATTATCAGTTCATTTAATTGGGCCAAAATGGCTTAGTCCCGATATGTCCCAATTAAGTGGAATTCACAGTATTGTGTTTTGTAATATATTTCACAATTGGACCAGTTAGAAGTTTCTTATTTCACAGATTTGAACAAAATGTTCTAATTATAAAGCAACAGTTTTTGTTTGATATAACTGCTGAAATCTCGAAATACTGCTATAATATGTTAACTGTGTAATTTTACATAATATTGATTGCTAGAATATTCTGCTATCATACTGCTTAAAATTATTGAAGAGTTTTTGAAAATGAATGAATTTTATATTTTTAAATATGAACATTCATAACTCAAGAAACTTCTGTATTTAAAACTTTTATAATTCTGCATCAAAATCTCCATAGGAATACATGAATATCCCATTTAATGCCATCCCATGTAGAGCTCATTTGTTATAGTGCTATTTATCTCAAAAATATATATTTTTTTTAAATAATAAAAAATACTTCCTAGTTCATGTCAATCAATCTTTAAAGCCTTCTTCGAGGAAGAGGATATATACTAACTTTCTATATTTAATTTTTCTTTCATTACTATTCATTTTCCAACACAGAATGTGTTTACTAAATAATACTTATTCTATATTATTATTA
The DNA here is from genome assembly GCA_000484575.1 of Olivierus martensii. Taxonomy (NCBI): domain Eukaryota; kingdom Metazoa; phylum Arthropoda; class Arachnida; order Scorpiones; family Buthidae; genus Olivierus; species Olivierus martensii. The sequence continues at coordinate 3,156 of AYEL01047202.1, forward strand.
CTTAAATACTCCAATAACCCCTTAATATGTTATTCATAAGTAATAAATTATAATGTTAGGACCATTTTTATTGAGTCATAATGATCCTATATAATGCTTATTCAAAATTAGCACTTTTGTTTTCACAAATGCATCCCCAATATTAAACAAAATATTCATATAATGCTTTAAAGAATTCATTATCCTAGAAATGATTTAATCCTTCATTTATCAAGTGAAAGAAATTTCACATATTACCAAATGATATGTATATACTTCTATTCAAAATTATAATAAAGAACAAAAATTTAACATATATATTAAATAGAAAAATTATAAGTTTATATATATTTATTTATATATATTATTTTAGCTTTCTTATGGTGCCGCCTGAGGCGGCCGCCTCTCTGCCTCATAGCACCACACGTCCCTGGATAAGAATATGCAACATCATTTGATCAGTGATATGAATATATTCTTTTTTTTTATTTAATACAATTTATCTTTTTATGAGGATATGGATATTATATTATTGTGCATAATATGAATTCAACTTGCTTAAATTCTTCAGGAATATAACTCTCAAGAAAGTTTGAAGAATATGTATAACATTTGTTATTTATAATAAAAATTTAAAAAATTTTCAATTTAAAGAAAATTTATATACAGTAATTAAATATTTCCTATTTTAATTGTATATAATTCTATGAATTTTTCTTAAATTTTACTTAATAAATATTAAGTTTATTTTAATATCAATTACATGGAGTAAATATAATGGATTCAAATTAACAAAACATCCAAAAATTGGCTGACACTCTTTTGAAGATAATGTTTAATATAATGTATTAAAAGAACTAATAATTAATAGAAAAATCTTAAGAAGGATAAAAGAAAATAAATTTATTTTAAAAACATATTATAAAGAATTTCTATGTCAAAATAAGCATATTCTTAAATAGCTAAATTAAATAATTTATTAATTTATACTGATAAATTTTTTAGATAAACTAACCTTCTCCTTTAAACCAAACACCTAAAAGTCTCCAAACCATGGCACCACAACAAGCTGCAAAAAAGCCCCGCCAATAATTTCTGACAGCAAAAAATACTGATGTTACTTCAATGCTAAATAATACACCTGAAATTTTTAAAACAGTAGACAAATAAAATGATACTGAATTCATGAATAATCTTATTTGTTAACTTTTAATAATAAATTAATAATAGGAAATACTAATTTCTATAAATTCAGTTTCAGTAATATTAAATAATAAAAATTATGTACTAAACAACTGAATTTATAATTTAATCAAATAAAATGCATAAATATATATGAAAAAATATTACCAATTTAATATAATGTATTATAAATCTATTTAAAGTGAAGTATATAAAATATAGTACCTAAATAATTCTTTTGCTTATAAAAATAATTTTTTTAAAAGATGTTTATTGAATGAGTGAAAATTTATTAACACAAAATTTGATATTTTAAAGATTATAAATTTTCTAAATATATTCTTTTAATATTAATATGAAAATATAAAAATTATTATTAAGTCTATAATCAGTTTATTTATACAAGTAATAAGCAACAGAACAATAAATGCCTTTTCATATATTTAATCTTAAGAGTAATCAATTTAGATTTGTTTACAAATCTAAGTTGATTACTGTAAGCTATTGAAAGAATTAATATTTTAAATTTTAAACATTTTTCTATTCATTTTTAAATATTAAAAAAATATATACCATGTATTATTTTTTAGAAAGTTTCATTCTTCCTTTAAGTTATAGTCTGTATATGTTTCCAATTCTTATACCCATATTTATAAGTCATTGGAATCTTATATATTTAAAGATCGGAAGAGCGGTTCAGCAGGAATGCCGAGACCGATATCGTATGCCGTCTTCTGCTTGAAAAAAAAAAAATAGTTGATACTGTTGGTTTAAATGTTTTTGCGTCAACGTTTCTTCAAAAGATATTTTTCTGTTTTTCAATTTTGACAAATTTTATCAATCAGAAAAATTTTGCTTATTTTTTTGGATAGTTTGACTACAAATAAATGCTTATCTGCAGATTTAAGCTATCTTTAGGAGAGGTACTTTTTAGAAGTGACAAAATTTATTAAAAATGAGACAGAAAAATCAATTTTTAGTAAATTTTGGTTAAGCTAATAATGGAAATAAATTTTTCATAGACAAAAACAAGACTTTCCTAGTAAAATTTTAGTTACAAAAATATTTTTAAGTAATAAACATTGTATGTTTTGACTTCAAATATAATAAAAATCATCTTTAGAAAAACATAATAAAAATAACATTAAACAAAATAAAGGCCAGATATGATTATTTTGGGTACTCTACTGTATATATATATATATATAGAGTTCCAATTATCCAAGATAATGCAGACTGAGGATGTCTCAGATAATCAATAACTCAGATAACACAATGTTTGATATATTATTATTAAATAAATAAGATTTGAATACATTAATGTGATGATGCATACACTATTTTTAAGTTAGATCTACTTTTTGAATATAATGGCTTTTATTGTATAGTTTAAGTAAATTGTCATGTTGATTTTTTTTATTTTTGTAATAAAAAAGTGTAAATAAAATTTAAAATGTTTTATCGTATAGATTTACTTCCTTTTTTGTTTTATTTACAAATGTTTTATTATTAAATTACAAAAATAAAAAAATTCAACAAAAGATGAATATCAATTGATAAAGATTAATATAGGATATTAGGGAATTATAAAATTCACATTTTATTTTTTAATCAAACAATATTTATTGTTAGGAATTTTTAAAAATTTTATATTCTATATATAAATTTTAGAAATATTGAACTATTTATATATTCTCATCATTGTTATTTCAATTTAATTTATGTTATAAATGTTATTTTGTTATTTAATTTACAATATTTATTAATATATCATTACATTTTCATATTGTATATAAAATAAAAAAATTTAATAACACTGTAGAGATCTGGAAAGGAAATGTAGCAGCTGTGCAAGATCATAACTATTTTGTTTATGGTGCAGTTGCAATTTTATTAATAAAATCAATGTGCACATTATAAATTATAAAAATAAAAAAAGTATATATATATTTTGATAATAAAAATAATAAATATGGACAATCTTCATTCTTTGGGAAAATGAAGTGATATAAAAAAAAATAATAATATATTCTAAATATAGGTAGTTCTCTGTTTAAAAAAATAAATTCCATTCTTAAAAAACTGGCAAAAAATGAGCCTGCTTATATAATGTAAGTCAAGGAGTTATATTTCAGGTCTCTCTCAAAATGAACATAATCAATATAATATTATTATTATTATATTGATTATGTTTTATATTAATCTGCCTTAATTAATCAAGGGATTAATTAAGGCAGATTAATCAGGAATATTAATAAAGTTAAACCTCTGAAATAAATGCTATGAATAGAAAAGCAGCATTTTTATGAATGTAAATCAATTAAATGTAACACAGTATAAAATAAAAAAATTAAATTTTATATATTTACTTTGATATGTTTGAAATCTTAGATCAAAAGTTTTTGTATTATTATTGTAATACTTTGCATCAATATTTTTTGATAGTAACATAATACAGAATTTTTACATCCAATCTAATGTTTCTCTCTTCTTGATTCTCCCTTCATACTCTATATTCCTGACAACCATTTATCAATGCATACTCAATGCCACATGCATTGATTTCACAGGGGGACAAGGGGAGCATTGTCCTCATGTTAAATTTAAACACAGCAGCAAAAGCATCTTTTTGCCTTCATATTATTTTATATTTAACAACACAAAAATGATCATAAATGCAAAAATCATTAATGTCAAAATAACCATTCATTTTTATGTAATTTTCTGTAAAAAGCTATACAAATATTTGGACATTGGAAATGGGAATAACAATAAAATGGTTATTCCCATTTTTAACAAGATTTTTAAATCAAGAAGAATCATCAGTCATTTCAGGAGTCATTTCTAGAAACCTAGGTGAAAGAATTTAAAGAGCATGAATATGGCATTATGAATGGGAACCTATGCTAAAATAAGAGATTTTAAGAGTTTAATATACAAATTAGATGGATGAAGCAAAGGTCTTGAAAACTTTTTCTAATATGAAAGATTCATTATTAGAAGAGTCTTTGATAGTTCAAAGAGAGAAACATAAGGTCATTATTAATGACCAACCAAGTTTATCTATTTACAAAGCTTGGTGGTGTTGCTTAGATAAGAATGTATAATTGTGCTAGGATACAATTAAGGCAATATGAATACTGCATAAAATTATTACTTTAAATGTATTTTTAATGTTAGTTAATAATTAAAACTCTGTTTAAATGCTTATTTCTGATGTAATTTGTTGTATATAGTAGCAAAAGTATACATGTTTAAATGTATGTTCAATTTTATTTTGTATTCCATGTTCAATATAAGTTAAGCTGAGGATGGTTGGTTTCCCAGTCAAAAGCATTTATTATGTTAATCACTTTTAAAGAACTTTACTGTGTAATGTGCTTGAATTATGGTTTGTTATTGGATATTGATAACTCTTGTCCCATGGCAAAAATTAAAAGTTAGAATTGCTGAACAATATATAGTTTTTGGCAACTAGCCTGACATATACTCATCTAATTATCATCATGCTGGAGTATTATTTAAACTGATCTTGGTCTTAGAACCTGATTTTCATTAATAGACTTGCATATAAATCATTTGACCATCCCTTTATATCTTACATTAGTATTGTTGTTAGGATTATTTGAATGAAAATCATTAGACAAATGAACCTTATACATCAAATTCAGTATTTATAATTTCACATTTTTAAAATTTTTTATAGTTTGATATTTTTGACATTCTGATTTCAAAACCATTGTTACTGTGAATTGTAGTAAAATGAGGATTATCCCTACTTTGATTCATTTATTAATAGTACTTGAATAATATTCTTCACAAAAAATTGATTTTGCAGCTTATCTCTATGTTCTTATTAATGCCCTAATTAATGCATTTGTTTATTTTGATGATTATTTCATAAAAACAGTAATAATTTCAATCTTTATCCCTCTTTTTAAATTAAATTCTTAATAAATTATAGTCTTACATAGTCATTAAAATCTAACAAAAAAGTAGTTTAAAAATATGCATGTATAATTCAAATTTTTATTACATATGATTATTTTTGTATTTAATTATATATTAAATCAGTAACACTTTTATTTTAATTTATATTTATTGAGTTTTTAATTTTTTTCCTAAATTACAAAATGAAGGAATACTATACAAATATTAGAAATACTATACAAAATTAAAATATTAACTATTATTTCCAAACCTAATTATTATTTAATAATCAGGCAGAGAATCTGAACATGTCTATTTTTATTTTATCTTTATTGAAAACTATCGAAAGCTTCATTCTTCAAGAAGGTTCTCTCTTAAGAATGAAGGATGACATGAAAATAATATAGAAAAGTATGAGAATATATACAAAGGATCCCAATAGAAAAATGTGGCAGTCACTAGCAGAAAAGAAAGGGCATCCTTTTACATCACATCTTATGTGTAAATGAAATGATGAGCTAATTCTGTTCTCATTAACAAGGGAAGTCTGAATATGTCTTTACCTTTATTGAAAAAGAATTTTAACCATTTGAAGAATGAAGGATGAAGGATGAAGAATATAAAGAAAATAGAGAAAGGATTCTTTCAGAAGTATGGCAAGCTACTACAGGGAAAAAAGGGCATCCTTTAGTCACTTCTTAAAATGTGGGTAAAACAGTAGGTGAACTTTGCTTCCATTCAAAGCAGTTTAAATATGTTTCAAACTTTAAATATAAATAAAGAACTAATTAAATGCCATTTAATTTTATCCATAATATTATGATTTAATAGAAGTATTCTTTAACTTATTTTTAGATAAGAAATTCTAAAATAAAATATTTTTAATTCATCAATATAATTTAATATAAGGTAAAATATTCTAATTTTATACATTTTAAAATGATAATCAAAATATTATTATACAAGAATGTACGACATTATTATCAGTGAATTATTATTTTTTATAACAAGACTTCTTACTTTAAAATCTAAATAAAAGAAAATGAAAAGCCAATTCAGTAAGATAAACTGTTTAATCAAAAACGTTTTCAGCTTTTGCTTCCTTTTATTTAGAACTATTGTTAGTAGCATTATCATATTACAATATTTAATATTCAAATGAATCAAAATTAAATTATATTATTTTACCTTATGTATTTTCTGTCTTATGTATACAACTATAAAAAGTTATAATTTTGTTTTGATTTACTATAAAAATATTATATAATAATTTACATAAATCTGACTTATAATGTATACTGGGAGAGAGTATATTTGAGTCTATTTATACAGGGGGAAGAAAAACTTTGTCATAAAATTTTGTGTACTGAAGTCAAAAATATCTAATGAACATATGGTCTAAATAACACTGTTTTCAAGTTATAACCCTTTATAGCTAGCCAATCACCATTGAGTACACACAAAGTGTCATGATGCATTGCGTTGCCAAGATGGTTGCTCACCTTCACCTTCTTACTAACCCGGTAGTAAGTAGGAGAGCCATGCAATGTGACATGTCTCTCCTACCAAGTACACACAAACAATCACTATCAAGTACACACAATCACTACACACCGTGATGCTTTGTGTACTTGGTAGTGATTAGTTAGCTTTAAAGGATTATAACTCAAAAATGGTCCAATTAGACCAGGGGTGGGCAAACTTTTGGAAGAAAGGGCCATATTGCATCAATGAAATATAACCTAGGGCCGCACTTTCTAGAGATCCCTATCCTTCACCATCTGACCCCCTGCACAGATGTGGGTGTAGTCCGTAGTTGGAAGTGATCCTACTCTTTAGTAATTTATCTAATTGGAAAGGAGCATAAAACAAAATAGCAAAAAGAAAAAACTCCCAAAATCCCACCTTCATCTAATAACCATCTGAGGTGAAAATTCTCTTAGAAAATTATGTACCCAAAATAGAAAGATCCTAAGGGGCACAATGTTGACTAAGATATTATATAAGGGTGACATATTAAAATTAAGCCAATTTTCTCAGTAGATTAGCTTTCATTGGCCGTTATATGAATCATGGGTTTAAATAATGCCAGCAGCTGAAAAAAGTGATCACCATTTTCAGAGAAGCTCGGCAGGGTTGAAATTCTTTTAAATTATACATTAAAATTATAATTTAATTATTTTAAATTTGAAACAATAATTAAAAACACACCTGTTTAGGAAATTGTTACAAATATTAAATACAAACATCGTGAAATTACGAAAGGTATTGAGTTGATTGATTGACAAAATGATTTTATTTGTTTTTGAATGTATTTTGCAACATATTTCTTACACAATGACATTTATTCTGGTTAAAGGTTAATAAATTCTATTTTTGTAAGAAATATGACACTGTAATGACATCTACAGTTTACCATATGAATTATTATTACTTTTCTAGAAATTATATAAACTATATGGCTGAGATATGGAACAGATTTGATATTTTTTTGTATTCATTTTATTTATCAATAAAATTTTTGGCATTATAGCTATTGGTTGGAGGGCCGCATGCAGCCAGCAGGCCGCAGTTTGCCCACCCGATTTAGACTATATGTTCAGTAGACATTTTCGACTTGTTTCAAGGCCCCCTATCAGTACACAAAATTTTACAAAAAAGTTTTCTTCACCCTGTATACAAATATTCTTTGAGATATGAGAATAATTTGTTCATAACTAAAAATCACACACAAACAAATGTTTCTTTTTAAGCAAATTTTTATCTGTGAAAAAATAAACAGATAAATGTTTATTTGAATGAATTTTTTATATTTAAACCGAAACTTTATTTTGGTTTAAATATTTAAAAGTGTAGACTACTGAATTTAAAGTAAAATCAGTTTTCTATATAATTAATAATAAGTATAGGTATTTATTTAAATTAAATATGTAAATATTACATATTTAAATTTGTATAGTATATTCAGAAAGGAACTGTGCCCCTATGACATCAAGATTATATGTTGAATACATGTTATTCCACAAATTCCTACAGTATTATGCTATTACATGAATAACTAATGATAGTTTTTGATGGCAAGAAGAAATGCATGAGAACATGTTTAAAAGTTGGCAGACAGCATTTCCAATAATTACTATAAGGTTAAGTCAATTGTAAATCTTACTGCAATATTACATGACAGGTGCACAGTTACTTTCCAAAATACATATGTTGACGAACATTACGAAATAAGTATAGGTCTCTAGATGACTATGAACGGATAGACCTCCTTTACATTAGTAGAGAGAGAAAAATGTTGTTGCAGTTAATATCAGTATTCTTTGATTCTAGATGATGTTTTTGTCCTGTATTAATCATTTATTTAATTATCTACTGTTTTATTTTAAATCATTTATTGAAGATTTAAAATAATTAATAAATAATTTCAATTTAAAATATAAATTAATTTTACATAATATTACCTCCTATAGGAGCTGCAAAACTACAAGCAACACCAACTGCACAAGCTGCTGCTAACATTTCAGTAGTTCTAGATTCATTCTAAAAAAAAAAATTTCACATATTATATCTATATATTTACTTAAATATTATCTAATATTTTATATATAAATTTCAAATAAATGAAATTTCTGTGTGTTTTTTTTAACAGTTTCTGTGTGTTTTTAAAATAATTTTTGTTAAAGTCATCCAGCAAAATATCACTGCTGTTAGGAAAAAAGTAAAAGAAAAATAAATTACGACCCGTGCTTCCGGAAACGGGGATAAATTCAAACGAAAATGTCTCTTATGTGTTTTTTTTAACAGTTTCTGTGTGTTTTTAAAATAATTTTTTTTAAAGTCATCCAGCAAAATATCACTGCTGTTAGGAAAAAAGTAAAATAAAAATAAATTACGACCCGTGCTTCCGGAAACGGGGATAAATTCAAACGAAAATGTCTCTAAAAAGTTCTTATTTATCTCTTAATTCCATCTGTGGATGCATATTCGTTAAAAAAAAACACTTAGAAACTGCACGTATCCTGTTAAGAGTATTGGTACTATTGACATATCTTTTAAGAAACTAATGAATATGTAATCTTATATAGAAGGCTAAGTAAATCAGAGAATATTACAGTAAGATGCAATATTTTATCTGAACAACTCATATAAGTTTAACTTAAGAGCAGTTCTAGTATAAAGTTTGAAATTATTCCAAAAAAATCGTCATCTTCGTCATTTTTTTTCGGATCTTGTATCATGCTTTCAGTTATTGATGCATTGTGTTTGCATTCAATCACATTTTTCATCAATTTCTTCATTCTTTTGAATTTTGAAAAATGAATAAATATTATATGCAAAGTTTTTGAGTAATATAGCAAAATATTTCTCTTCGTTAATTTTGAAATCTCAAAAAAAAAAAAAAAGTTTTGAATTCTTAACTACTCTGAAATCAGAATTTGATCTCAATTCTCTGCGACTGTAATCTGTTGATACAATAAATAGTCTCAGAAACAATGTTAACATTAATTTAATTTTCTCTAGAGTTTCGCCATTCTTTAATGAACTTCAAAAATCAGCTTCTTTGCATCTAGAATAATCGAAACGTAGAATAATTAACTATGAAAAAAAAGGCTTCTGTGGCAAATCTAATATATAGTTTGGCACGCAATAGTGATTAAATATTATTCTATAGGAATACTTCATAAACTAAGTATTGTGATAAGTGTAAGGTAACATCTGGAACTCCAGAAAGAAATATTTCTATTTGAACTTTCATCTAACAGGGAGAATTTTAAAAAGTTTGAAAAGAGCAAAACGGCTTGTCGCACCTTAAGCACTAAGAACTTTTCTTAACAATATTGTTATGATTATATGTCCCATTTTTGGAAACTCGGTAATCGAACTGATTGATCCGTAGTATGTGAAATGTCTAGATCTACAACTGCGTTTTATGCGTTTTATGAGTTTTCGAATTAGAAAAAAAAAAAAAAAAAAATGTGTCTAGATCTACAACTGCGTTTTATGAGTTCGAATTAGAAAAAAAAAAATGTGGAGATGAATCACAGATCTAGAAATTATGCTAAAAAGATGTTATTGATATTGTATCAATCGCCATCATCCCCATTTCTCATATCATTCGATAAATAATCGAAAATTATTATCATGACGGTTTGACGAGGCAAACGCATAGAGAAAGAGAATTCATATTTTTATGAATAGGCATGATTTGGAGGATTTTCACGTAAATAGAATATTATAATTTATTAAAAATAAACAGAGAGAGTTTGCAAATTATACCGATCATTTTTTTTAATTTCATGTATTAACAGGTCCCGCTCTAGGACGGCATTTTGGTACAGGCATGATTTGGAGGATTTTTTTTAATTGCATGTATTAACAGGGCCCGCTCTAGGACGACATTTTGGTTGTGAAGGTGACAAAATATTTATAAGTTAAATATTTTAATTAATCGAAATTTATATTTGTCGATTTTTTTCTTTGGCTAAAATTATCATGCAATTTGCATTTTTTCGTAATTACTGTTTTTGCCTAAAAACTAAAAAAATTGTTTGCAATTCTTAATTCTGAAGAAAACAACCATAAAAGAGCAGCATGTTTAATTAAATAACAAAAAAAAAGACTAGTTATCTAAGTGGCGCAACGCATAGAACAGCGCGCAGAGCGCTGCGTGAACTAGTTTGAAACAGGAATGGGAGATATCATGCATCGACTCGTTTATTACCTGTAATTATAAAAGTGCGATTTCGTTACACAATTGCATTACTCTTGCTAATACGTCGGTGATGATAACCATTTAATTTTTATTTAAAATAAAAGATGGGGTAAGTGCAAAGTTGGACTTTAAAATTAAAGCAAGTGTTTTAACCTATCGTATAAATATTTAACAGGATCGTTACACTCGCATTACCGTTTAATTCATCCTCGAAAATTTTAAATTCGCTACAAAATCGTACAAAATGTCAGTTACTCTGCACTTAACCCGAAACGGGATAAGAGTGTAAGTGCGAGTTAAAAAATCTTTGAAGTTTATTTACACACGCTACTTAGGAAGAGCAGAATTATGAATAAATCTACTATAAAATGCTTTTAGGACGCGAATAAGAGCAATAAATTCTGGCCGGGCTTAGCTAAGATACACAAGCGCTTCTCGGAACTCTGCGTGAGAAACAAATGGCCAAGCCAATCTCACAGGAAGTCACCAGACCACAAACCATACCGTGATGGGGATATAAAAAGGGGTAAAACCTACACAGCCTAGCAGTAGAGCTTAGTTTAGAGAGACAGTAGAGAAGTTCAGACGCTTTTCTCATATTTTTTTAATATTTTGTGATGATGGAGAGATCAAAAACGTTCGTCTGGAACATGTCATTGCTTAAAAACAAAAATCTTTATAACAAATCTCTGTTTGACTTATACTAAAATAGAAATAAATCACACAAATTATTCTATTTTATTGGAGCATGTTTAACCTCAAGAATATTCCACTATAGTATAAACAAATTAAAAGTTTGTCATACTAAGAATGAGCATTTGTTCTATAGTCGTATAACATTCTATAACAATTATAAAATATCAATATATATTTTATATTTTAATTTTAAATTTTATTTTTATATATATTTATTTTTAATATTAAATATTTATTATAATAAATTAATAAAAAAAATTATAAAATATCAATATTATATTTTTATATTTTAATTTTAAATTAATTTTCTTATAAAGTTTTCATTTATAAAATATATTTGAATGAAAGACAATATATTTAAACAGGCATAATAAAAATGCTTTTAAAATATAAAAGATGAAATATTCAAAATATTTTCTGTCTCAAATTGCCAAAGTTATCAATCAATCATGATTCAATAAAATTTTATCATATGAATAGATAAGATTAACAGGAGGTTTGGTATTGTACTTTCACTGAGATTAATTCATTTCAGTGAATAAATAATATAGTGAAAAGCAAAAATATTTTTTGCTATTGAGCATTTTTTTGAGAAATTGAAAAAATAACCAATATTTTATTCCATAAACACACTATAATTTATCTTAGTAATTAAAGTGCAATACTTAAATATTCACATTTTTATGAAAATTGAAGCTATAATTAAACTTATAGAAATACATTTACAGCAGAAATAAATCTATGACAATGCTATGATTATCATTAAAATCATCAGATATATAATTTTTCAATATAATCATAAAAATAACTTAATTTTTCTATAAATGAAATATTAGAAAAATCACTGTAGTAACAATAATTATTTAATACATCATCAATGATATTTGTACAGTTTAAATAAAAAAAAACTATCAAAAGTTCTTTAATTTTAATTATGTATGTCAAAGATTATTTATTAAAACCATCAGAGGAGTGTTAATCTGACAAAGATTTATCATCATCAGATTTTCAGAAGTAATTCTTTGAATATATACTATGACAATTATTTTAATAGATTGTTTTAAACTATTCCTGTAAAGTGTTTAACATCTTAATAAAAAATGAAGTTAAGAGAAAAGTGATAACACTTAACTTGATGAATGATATAATTATTCATTGATTATATTTAATAATTTAATGAAAGTTTCTATCATTAATCTTGTTTAAGATTATGCCTACATAACCCAATATAAGCAGAATTCAATTATTCACAAAAGTTATTGTATATGTTACAGCAATGTCAAACTTCTAGCCAATTCGTGAAATGGCTAGAAGTAACAAAGACACTAAATTTTTTATATTTTATTATAATAAATATAAAATGCTTTCAGCTTTATATATAACTTTTTGTGTGAATCTATCTCTTGTTTAAAAAATATAGTAAATATTCTCAAAAATTCAGCAGAGTTTTCATTATCTTTATTAATTTAATTTGACAGTTATTAATTCATAAAATTTTAAATATCAATTTAATTTTAATATATTGATAATAAAGTGCATTTCTGTAGCTATAAATTATATATATCATTTTTAATTATTTGGTTTTTATTTTTAAGATTAAAATTAAGAAAAAAGTTTGCAAATTCTTATAAGAATTTGTACTCTAAGCATCATTTTTTCTTTTGTGTGATTTTTTTTAAATTATGATATCTCTCATGTTTTATGAAGTGTAAATATATTTTTCCTTTTTACATGATTTTTCTAACTATAACACTACATTACTATTGTTTTCTTTGATGTGTGTTCAATGGAAAGATATTTTTTTTCTTTGTTAATTTTTTTAATTTAAATAAAACTATTTGAATACTGATTAGCTTTTCTCTCTTTTTTTTTTTTTTAAATAATTTTTTCTATTTTGACTATACCAAAAAGATTTTCACATTATAATAGCATGAGTTAGAATTGGTATGATCAACTCCCTAATTGTTTGATCAGCTCTGTGAAATTTCTAGCTTTGGCCACTTTATCTTGGAAAATTTTTGAATTGGCCATTGATTGTTAGGTGAATCAGCCAAAGCCCAAAATATTTGTAAATTCTTGTATATTTTGGGATTGGCCAAATCTAGAAGTAGCCAGCCATTTTGCAAATTGGCTAGACTTCAGGCATTGGCCATAACATATTTAATGAATGAAATTTAACATGAAACTATCACTGTTTCTTATAGCATATTTGTGTTTCCTACCTGCACAGATTTCATGCACAATTGCAAAAATATAATATACAGTAGTTAAGAATGACAAAGGGACAAAATTAAGTACAAAATGAAATATGACTTCCTATTTTTATTTTGCTCATCAATACTGTAAATATAATATTTATTATATTTGAATAATTTAGTGATATTTATGCTTTACTATATTTTAAGTGAAAAATACTAAGCAATTATTGAAATAAGTTTCATATATTAATATTGGATTACATTGATATACCTATTGTCATTATTTTCCTCCCTGAAATTATTTTGATACAATTTATTAGGAATATGTTCATAAACTCTTGTGATTAAAATTATCTTATCTCAGTTTGATAATACCAATTTGCACTCACTTATTCTAGCAAATTTTTAAAAGCAGTACAACATTTTTGATTAGCAAAGAAAGTTTGCCTAATTTCAATTGATTCTGTCACATATCAATATTCAATCACTAATTTCTTGAAGTCATGTGATCTCTCAAAATCTCTAGAATTCATCCTCTAGCCTGAATATTATACCAGTGCAAAGCAGAAGTTTCTTTGTGTGTTTGAAAAGTATTTTTTTATGTAAACATGTTATATTCTTGACAAAATAAACTAAATAGCTTTTGCTACATTTGCAGATAAATGATATAAATATCATAAAGGAGCCACTACCACACTTCATGCAGAAAGCTTATGAACTCTGATTGTAAAGTTGAAGATCAAATTGACTGCTAATAGGTCTTTGTGGTGTGCAAGGACTTTGACAGGCTGTTTAAAAGATAATAATAAAAAAATGGCTTTTGCTGTTTTGACAGTGTGGTATGAGTATCAGGATCACTTAAATGATTGCTATTTTTGCATAACAAAGATAATTGATTTTTTCAGAAGAATCCAAACATAAAATAACATCCTAATAAGTCTGCTGTTTCAAGACTTGTTTCTGATCATAATTTTAATGCCAGTGCCCAAGCCATCAGAATTTTATACTCTTGATTCTGATTCAAAATCAGAAGTGCTACCAGAAGATATAGAATTGAGTGTAAATGCAATCCATATTTCTCAACATATGGTACTTCAGAACCACATCTGATCACTCAATTAAGCAATTATTTTGGATAATATAGCAGAATTAGATAAATGTTATGGTTAGATCACTGTCTGGAGAGACACTGCTTATTTGGTCTGTAAGCTATATTTGTAATTTTAAAAAATATAGTAATTTCTTTTTACTATTAAGCATGTAGTTTTTGAATATAATTGTTTCTCCCTTGAAACATGATACAGCAATTTCAATTGTCATATTTGGATTCAGCAACATTAAAACTAAAAACCATCCTGAATTTTCATAGAAAAAAATTTTTTAGCCAATCCAATGTAATTTAAAACATCAAGTAAAAATTATACTCCTACAATGTATACAATTCATTGTCCTTCTTCCTGGAATGATAAGTTAAAAAGAAAAAACATTGAAACAGAACAGACAAAAACAAAATAAAACTCTGCACAGGAAAGTTTTAATTTGAATACAGCTTATTAGCAAACAGAATAGGCAAATGAAATTTATGAACATACTTTAAATAACAAAAGTTTAACAAGACTGTACAAAACGACTGCTAAAGAACATTGTTTTATACTTTAAATATAGATAAAAAAAAATTAAGGGCATAAATGATATTTTTTGCAAAAAAAGGAAATTATTCAATGAATTTTTTTATTTAAATTTTATAAAAATTCAACAAAATAAAGACTTATGCATCTATGTATCTCTGAAATTGCATAAATCGAGGACCTACTGTATTTAATAAATCTAAATGATTGTAATCAAGGGGAACGTACTTTATTTTATTTTATTTTAGGAAAGTATAATTTAAAACATAATTTTCTTTTATTTTTTATTCAAAGTGTATTTTTATGATATACTATAATGCTTAAATATCATGATCTTTTATTAAATGTTTAGTTTAACTCTTCAAAATGAAATTCTGAATTTGGCCCTAGAAAATTCCAGAATGAAACTTCTGATTAAAGTATAAATTAATACTAGAGAAAGTGAGTGAATAAAATGCTAATAAAATTATAACTGATAGTCAGTTTTTCTATAACAGTAACTTTTTTGTGATATTTTATTAATAAATTTCTATTTGCAATAACTAGAAATTAATAGTAAATCTAATAGAACTTCTTATCAATGATTTTTTTCTTTCCTGAACAAATAATTATTACAGAAATATTTCAAATTTTGAAAATTTATATAAAATTTCATTATACTGAACTCTCAACAGTTGGCAACAGTTAAATATGCATTATATCAAAACCAATATGTTAAGTAATTATTCTAAAAGAATTTTAATTTTGTATATTACCATATATTAATATTTTATGTTCTGATCTAAAAAATATCGTTCATTAAGAAATCATGATTTTTAGATAAAATATGTTGATATTACAGGCAGGATTTCAGAGTCGGAGTCGGAGGTTTTTGAGTGGAATCAGAGTCGGAGTCGGACCTTACAAATTTTAGGGAGTCAGAGTCGGATTTTTTTAAAAGGTGGAGTCTGAGTTGGACCATTTGTATCCGATTCCGCAATCCTGGAGTGCAGTGTCGGAAGTTTTTGGGTGGAGTCAGAGTCGGATTTTTGAACTGCCTGGAATTGGGAGTCGGACCTTACAAATTTTAGGGAGTCAGAGTTGGATATTTTTTAAAAAGGTGGAGTCGGATCATTTGCCATCTGACTCTGCAACCCTGATTACAGGCAATTTTTGACTTATGTAGATCCATATTTACATAAAATTTCTTAATTAAAAATATGTATATATATATTATCATAAAATTTCTTGATTAAAATATATATATAAATACAATCAAACCATGATAAGCTGCCACCCTCGCTGACTACCAAGAAATTTGGCAGAGTAGATCTTCCCTATCTTAATGGAACAGGGATACCCCAATAAGATACCATCCACAATCTTCCAACAGAAACATCTAAACAAATATTCCTTTTGGTATTGTTTTTGTCTTCATTAATCTGCCAAGAACATGCAAGGTGATTCACATCCCGAAGTTCATCAGTACAGATAGGTCTCGATTAGTGCGAGTTCGAATAATGCAATATTCAATTAGTGCGACTTATAAAAATGATATAGTTTTTCAGTTAGTGCGAGGAAATACAGTGATACCTCGGATCACGAACGTCTCGGTTCACAAACAAATTGGTCTACGAACACCATTTGCAAAAAAATTTTGCTTCGCTTTACGAACAATGCTTTGGTTCATGAATACACACGCACGGTAAAAAACGTATTATTTGGATTTAGCTTAACTACAATGGGAAAAATTGATTCGGATTACAAACTTTTCGGATCACAAACAGGGTCAAGGAACGGATTGTGTTCGTGAACCAATGTACTACTGTAATCGATTAATGCGAGTTGTAAGCATACACCAGTCTTACTAACAAATGTCCGTCTCCTTTTATGATGTCAATTAACTATAGATCAGTCTTACTAACAAATGTCCATCCCCTTTTATGATGTCAATTAACAAACATTCTTACTAACAAAGCTCTGCCTCCTTTTATGATGTCAATTAACAAATTTCGTTAATTTTTGGTTAGTAAAACTGGACAAGGAGCAGTCCAAGAACAATAGTTAATTTTCGGTTAGTAAAACCGGACGAGGAGCAGTCCATGAACAGTCACGAATTTTCAGTTAGTAAAACTGGATGAGGAGCAGTCCAAGAACATACACTTGGCTTTAAGGGGTGAAACATCAGAAAGATGGGCTTTTTGCCATTAACTATTTAACATTACTATTATTCAGCTTTGTTATAGTATACATACAGTATAGTACAGAATTTTCTTTTTTAAAAAGTATCGAAATGGATGAAAGGAAGAACACTTTTGACGATAAAACAGGAATCGAAAAAAAAAAGAGGTTAGTGATTACACTAGAGCAAAAAAACGGATGTGATTGAGTGACATAAAAGCGGCACTCAACTTCAATTTGGCAGTTGGTTTGATGATGGTATGAGACGCAATTCCTGGTAAGTTTTAATTTAGATGATGAACAACGATGTAAAATATGAAAATAAATATTTCTTAAACAGTTAGTATTGCGGTTATTCATTGTGAGGTTGGCTAATGGCCGGAATCTCACAAAGCAAGAACCAAATACCATATTTTACATATAGTTAATACTTCGAATAGTGCGAGAAATTTGTGGAACCCATTATTCGCACTAATCGAGGCCTACCTGTACTGTATATATTAAAAGCTCTCTGGATTCATTTGTAACTAGTGGGTCAGAGAGATGGAGTTAACTGTTAATCTATGTGTCTCTTTAAGTCTGATTCACATCTAGGTTGTAGAAAATTTAAGATGGTAAGAAGCAAATCATTTCCATAGCAATAAGTCACGAGATGCAAAGTCTTGTTAATGTTTCACCATGCCACATTGCTCATGAAAATCTTCTCTATTATTTGAAACATGCCAGCCATCCGTTGTTATAGGTGAAGTCCATTTGCTTTCCAAAAACTTTTTTGCTGTTTTTCTATATAGTATTGTATATATATGGCACACATACTATACTGTAAAGTATACAGTTTTTACAAATGTTAAGGTTGGATGCTAAATGTAAATGTACTGTATTTTATTAAATTCTTGTGTTTTAGTATATATTAAAAGCTCTCTGGATTCATTTGTAACTAGTGGGTCAGAGAGATGGAGTTAACTGTTAATCTATGTGTCTCTTTAAGTCTGATTCACATCTAGGTTGTAGAAAATTTAAGATGGTAAGAAGCAAATCATTTCCATAGCAATAAGTCACGAGATGCAAAGTCTTGTTAATGTTTCACCATGCCACATTGCTCATGAAAATCTTCTCTATTATTTGAAACATGCCAGCCATCCGTTGTTATAGGTGAAGTCCATTTGCTTTCCAAAAACTTTTTTGCTGTTTTTCTATATAGTATTGTATATATATGGCACACATACTATACTGTAAAGTATACAGTTTTTACAAATGTTAAGGTTGGATGCTAAATGTAAATGTACTGTATTTTATTAAATTCTTGTGTTTTCAATAAACCGCCAAAATTTTCCCCGAATGGATGTTGGCATCTCATCAGGATTTGACTGTATATATACTGATTGTAGCAGATGAATCTATAACAAAAATACAAGCATTTTTCTTCTAATTTCATCATTTATAATATGTACATGTATTATGGGCTTATTAGATTAATATTAGTTAATGAAACTCTCCTGAAAACTTGGAGATATGGGACTTGAAATTGAATCTGGATCTTTCAAGATCAGGGATGCACAGAGCGTGGTCCTCTGTTGATTTATTTTCAACCCGCTTCACCTTGTGTAATTTTAACAAGTCACACAATCAATGAAATATTATTTGCAATTTTGAACAATGCATTTCAAATAATAATATTTTTCTGATATGAAATTATTTTTACAGTGTTCGATAATAATGTTTTTAAACAATAAGAAAAAATAATAATCATATTTGTAATAATAAAAATTTTTTTTAAACTTTTATTTTATATATGTGTGTGTAAAGGATGGAACTGACTTGAAATAGGTAATTTAAAAAAACTGTGCAAGCACACAAAGTAGTACTGCCGCTTAACTAATGAAAATTTAGAATCAATCTTGCATTTGTCTATTACAAATGTCGAACCTAATATAAAAAAATTGTTAAATCAATGCAATAGCATGCATCCAATTAAAAATTATTTGTTTACTTTTGATTACATTGCTTTATAACATAACATGTAATTAATAAGCATGATATGATATATAACTTTCATAGTTTTTTTGGTGACCCTCCTAAGAACCAAAGTGAATCTACATGGCCCTTGGTCTTAACAAGTCTGTGCTTCCCTGTTCAAGATGGTAAACAACTGCTTTACCATGACTTGTGGTTATTCTTTAATATAAACTATTTTTAACATTACATCTTTGAGAGACAATATAGAGTACTTTTTTTAGTACTCTATAGAGAGTCATACTCAACTTTTTTTTTCTCAGGCCACATACATTTGTTTGCTATGCCAAGTGGGCTGCAACAAGCTATATCAATGGTCAGTACAACACTGTTGTTGCAATGATTTCTCAAAGAAAGCTAATTTTAAACGTCTTATTAAAGACCTGTAACCAAAAGTGTCATTAAATGATTTATGTTTTATGGTATAATGACGATAGATAATGATGTTATATTTTTTAAAATGATACTTTTTATTCAACACAAGAAAATATTCCTCTTCCCAGTTATCTCGAAACACACTATTTTCATCAGATATTTTTTTTTGTTGTTTGAAGATCATTATGGGTGTTTAAATTATAGTTTGATATAAAATAGTACATTACAAAACTAAGTTTTTTGAATCGCTTATGATAAACAAAACTATAATATGTATTTATAAATATTATAAATAAGTACACCCATACACCAAATGTAACCAATATACATACATTATAAAATAGTACTGCACTTGTGTATGGCATAGTGAATGTCTGTTGCGAAGCAAGGAATGGAAGGGCAGATAAATAATTTTTTCACAGTCATGAATTTAAATTTTAAAAAAATTTAAATTCATGACTGTGTTTTGGGCCACATGTGGCCAGTGGGTCATAGATTGAGTATGTCCAACATACATATGTTTTGACTTATATAAGGTATTGCAAAATGTTTACTTATGTAAATTATGTAAGTTGGGAATTGCCTATATATATATTTTAATAAAATCTTAATTTATTCAATAAAATATTGCAGAACAATTAATTCATTAATTTCATTTTTTTTTAATTATTAAAGAGTTGGATAGAATAGTTTGGGAACCTTTTTCTATTCAAAGAATACTAACAAGGGGAGGCCAAACCTCAATTCCCATGGATTTCGATCAGCTTTAACATACAGGTTGGGGCCATCGAAAAGTAACTCATGTAAAAGGGTTTAGGTCATTATGCCTTCGTTTTTAAAAAAATCAAGGTCAAATGTCATGACGCATGATTGGTTTTAGATGCAGGGGAATCAACAGATTGCTAAAAAATAAGCAAATTTTATTAAAATATATACGGTTCACAAACTAATAGTTTTTGAGAAATCGAGGAATTAGTGATTTAAGTGCACCACTTATATACCTAAAAAATTGCAGCCATATCAACCAAAGTGGAAGTGTAATGGTTAAGATGCTTGCCTGTGGAACTGAATGTTGTGAGTTCGAGTTTTTATTACGTACTTTTTTTTTCTGGTGAATAAATTAAATTACTACTAACAATAAAACTTCAGGTAAAATCAGATTTTTCTGTCATATTTACGTTTGACAAAATCACTCTTCAATTATTGCTTGATCTCTTTTCTACTTTATCTCACTTACACTCACTAAACAATTACTTAAAATTTATATAACAAACTTTGTTTTATTACGAATGTTACATGATACCCCATTTTAAACATATTTTTAAGAAGTTTTTTAGGAGACAGAATAAACTGATATTACAAAAACACAGCTCAATTCAGAATCAACAAGAACTTTAATGCAGAAAAGAAATATTTTTGATTATATGTTCAACCTTTCTCAACTTCCAAATAATACTGTTGAATTACATTTTTTTTTTTAATCTGATAAAATAATCTAAATAAAAATTCATTTCTATTTATTAATGC
Source organism: Olivierus martensii (assembly GCA_000484575.1). Lineage (NCBI taxonomy): Eukaryota > Metazoa > Arthropoda > Arachnida > Scorpiones > Buthidae > Olivierus > Olivierus martensii. Next base: position 24,560 of record AYEL01047202.1, read on the forward strand.
AACAGTTTACTTAATCTTTAATTCAATATTGTTTATAATATGTAAAAATATTTTTTCATCATATTTTTAGTTATTCCATTGCTAAATCAATTCTCTTTTTAAGATAAACTTTTATTCTCTCTCTAATTAAAAAAAATATTATACAAATTGAATTCTGCTTAAAGAAGTATAATTTGAAGATGAAATTATTTAACATGTTAAGAACAGTATTGAACAATATTCCTTGCATATCCAATGATTCATGATAGTTTTAAATATTGCAAAAAAATCATTACATTCTCATTATAATTTATGACACAATTTGGAATAATATAAAATCTTAGAGTGCATTACTTTTATTCTCTGCAATATAGTATACAAAAATTTTTTAAATTCATATTATTTTTATTTTTTTTATCTTGAAAAATTCATTCACTTATTTTTGATATTTTTATTTTTAGAAGATCTAAAGATACTTTCTAATATATATATTATTTTATATATTAAAAATTACTTGACTTAATATAATATTATTTTTTCGAGAATACATTTATTAGTATTCATTAAAATGACAAATTTTGAATTTGAAAAAATAAATTTAAAATTCAATAATAGGTTTTCTATTAAATCTGTTTCAAATATTTTATTTTGTATTTCATTTTAGTTCAGTATTTATGTTGTTTGACAAAGTAAAGTTAACATATTATATAAAATCCTTTTTGACAGTAACATTTTATAAAACCATGTTAAATGACATTATTATTAAAAAGAATTATAAAATAAAATACATCTAAATTAAATTTTAATACATTTTCAAGAATATATCATCATCAAACTTTTAATCTTCAAAAATTTATTTCTAAATTACAAAACTGCACTGTTATTGATTATAATATACATAATATTGTTGGAATGAGCTGACTCATTCTGAGTTGTAAAATTATTTTTATATATTATTTTATTGCTAATAGGGTAGTCACTTGTTTCAGGAAATTCATTTATAGTTTTCCTTATATGCAAAATATATGATTACAATATTTGATTTTTCTGGCTTACTATGATATATTAAGTGATTAAACAAAAACTAGCAATATTTTGTAATTACATGAAATATTAGAAAAATACTTCTGTTGAAGAATGATTTATTTACAATAATAATAAAAATCCAGAAGTTATATAGCCATAACTTATATTACTCTGCTTTATATATTGCTGGTTATAACATAAATTAATATTTTTCAAATCATATGAATGCCACTTGTATGTTGGAGTATGAAAAATAAAATAAGTGAAAGATGAGTATAATTATATCCTACAATTTGACAATTGTTAGATTAGAATATTATACAGGCAGTCCTTAACTTATATACCTGAATCATTCTGTGAAACTGTATATAAATCAAAATCTATATATGCTATAGTATTGAGTACTAGTGAGTCACAAAGACTTAACATTAAAAATATTTATATTAAAGAATAAACATAAATCACATAGTAAAGTAGTTGCTTACTGTCTTAAAGGATTTTGATTCAATTCAGTCCCATATCTTCAGTTTATTCAGGAGGGGACCAGGTTTGGACCTAGTCCTTACTTAAAATTAACCTATCTAAGTACAGATTTATATTTATTAAATATAAATTATTGTTTAAATTTAATAAGTATAATATACAAATGTTCCTCTATTTATGATGGGTTTATGTTTTGATAGCCCCCATTGAACATTCAAAAAATCCTAAATCAAAAGTGATCAATAATGATAATAATTTTAGTAGTAATAGCAGACAATGGAAGACCAGTAATGATTGTAATATTACCGATTTTTGCCATTATTGGTAATACTGAAAAAATATCCTTATTACCGGTATTTACTGGTAATAAATGAACAATGTTTTGGAAAAGTAACTATAATAAAAAATAAGATAAAAGTTCTCTTAATTAACATTTTTCATAAAAATGTTAATTCATAACACAAAAAGTCATAAAAAAATTCCTCAAAATAATAAAATCAAAAATTATTCATATTTAATTAACAAGTTATAATAAATTTTAATAATTGTTATGGTATCATTTTATTTGTACCTTCATTTGCATATTATTATAGAAATATTCAATAAATAAAATTTTGAATAAATATCTTTATATAAATGTAATTTAGTTAATAATTCATAAGTAATTTAATTTAAAATAATTGCCTAATACTTATAATTTCATTTAGAAGATAATTATTAAGTAAGAGTTTCTTGTAGAAAACCATTTTTTAGTGCATCATACTTATATATTTTACTATTCACAATTTTGCAATAAATACTTTATTTACCTTTAATTTCTTGTGTCTTTTATGAAGCTAACTTGTAAGTACAGTTCATTCCAAAAAGTTTGTCACCTAAACGGAAGATGTTCGGCTTCCTTACAAAGATGGATGATTGCAGCTTCTCTCGCAATATGTTCAGATATTTAAATCTGTCCATCGTGCCCTCAATAAATACCAGATTACCCACTCCTGATGCAGCCATCGAGCTCCAAACCATCACATGTCCACCCCATGTTTAACAGTTGGTACCAGATTCACCATTCGCATGTCTTCATTCGCCTTCCTCCATACCTTACCACGCCCATCGCATGCAAATATATTGTACTTGCTCTCATCAGTAAACAGCACAGTATTCCAGAAGGCAGAATCCTTGCCAATATGTTCTTTAGCAAACTCAAGCCGTTTTCGTTGATTTGCTGCAGAGATGAGTGGCTTCTTTCGTGGCACCCTCCCATGCATACCTCTAGGTCGTAGTACTCTCCGTACGGTTTCTGGATAAACAACTTGGCCTGTAGCCTCTGCGATATGTTCTGTTATTATTGGAGCACTTAATCGAGGATTTGCCCGTACTTGTTTACAGATAGCCCGAGCATCACGTTCACTTAGCTTTCTTGGACGGCCTGTTCTAGGTTTATTGAACACATTTCCGGTGTTGTTGAACTTCTGGATAACAGTTTGAACAATTGCACGACTTTTCCCAACAGTTTTGGCAATTTCTCCGTATGATTTGCTGTCATTTCTGAGCTTCACTATCACATTATGCAAATCTTCCGATAATTCAGTTCTAGGACCCATCTTGCTAGCAGGAATTAGTAGAATGCTTGCTCGACATTTATATTATGCCAAGATTCTTGACAACTGCTATTAATTTTATGTAAATCAGATAACACACCACCTGGTGTGGACATTTGTATGTAGACTTTTGTGGCAGCCCATTTTCAGTAATTGTGCAATTGTGTGCAATGTATATTTACTTTGCTTTTGTACTTGCAATACATGCTCATGTACACTAAAATGGTTATATTAAAGTAATGATTACTGTCATATCTGCTTTGCATAGCATGAATGTGTCATTTTAGGTGGTGTATGTAGACTTTTGTGACTGACTATATGCAAATTCGTTTCATCAATTCACATAAACTTGTTAAGTGTGTTAACGACATCGAAACAAGTATGGCATTGGATAACGAACTACATTCGTTGCTTATTCTTTACATAGATACAGTGAAACCCCGATTTTGAAACTTTTCAGGGACCGGCCCGAAACATTTTATTAAGAATATTAATAAAATGGTAAATACAGTGAAACCCCAATTTTGAAACTTTTCGGGGACCGGCCCGAAAATTACAGTGAAACCCCGATTTTGAAACTTTTCGGGGACCGGCCTGAAAAGTCGGAACGGGGAAACACACGAAGCCGGAAACTCTGATGACGTCATAATAAAAAAGTTATATAATTAAAACGTAGGAAGAGGGAAAGTTTTACATTGCAAACAAGTAAAGGGAAAGTTTTACATTGCATGTATAAGAAAATGCTCGGACTTCCGAAAATAGACGTTTAAAGCGGGAAAGTCGTACGATACGGGAACGCACGCGAGGGTTTCACTGTATTTTATAATTTTTTGTATCTGCGTGGTAGTTCCCATTAAAGTTTACAGAGTATAATAAGCGCTAAAAAGAAAATTAAAAAAAAAAAAAAAAACAAAAATAAAATTTTAAAAGAAAGTTTCCAATTTAATATACCGGTACTATATTTGAAAACAAGTGAAAAAATATCAGAAGATACGTGTACTGTATGTCAATTTTGAACGATACTAAACTAATAAATTTAATTTTAACAATGCCTCAGATGAAATTAATCGAGAAAGATGGTTCAGCATTTATTCATCTATTAACAGAAAGTTTTTATTAGAAAAATGATAACATTGTTGAAGTTGGAATCTAAAGTATTATTATAAATTATGAGATTTTTGTTTGTAACAGTTTGCAATAAAAAGTAATTATTGTCATAAATAAATAACGATTATGCTATAAAAGTATAAATCTCGTGTCAAACTTTTTATCGATTTGAACATATTTTTCCATAACGCTTTTTTTTGGGCCTGCCAAATATTTTGGAATTTACAATTTGGCCCACCTAGCAAAACTTTGGGAACCTCTGCAACAGATCTTACTTTGAATGGGGGTGTGGTATTCACCGTAGATACGCCGCTGGCAATAATCAGTCCAAATTCACTCTATCTTGGATAAAACCAATAAACACATTAGGAGTGTCTAATGATGTAGTTGTTAGTCATTTGCTAAATTTTCAAAAATAATTACCTATTCCATAGTATTCTAATTATCAACACTATACTGTTAAAATACTACTACAATAGTTTTGCGTGACTTCAACTATTATTAAGATGTTTGCTAAGGTTTAGTAAAATTACTAAAATTAGGGTTGATCTTTATCTATTTTTAAAGTTTTCAATATTATTTTAAAATATTTTAATCCAAAATTAAATCAATTATGGATAGCGGTAAGTATTATATTTAGTAATAAATGTAACTTTCGTTATTTTGTTTTAATTTATAAATTAAATAAAATTAAGTCATAATTGGTGATAATGATGTTTTAAATTCTTTTACGATATTTCTTTTTTTTAGGTTTATCATCAATTATTTTGATGAAAAAACAATATACAGTATCTCTTTAGTACTATATGCTTGAATTGTGAATGATCTTCAATAAATCAGCTTTCAGCATGTCATTTGTAGGAACTTTTCTGCGATTTTAGAGAAACGATGTAAACCGGTGTCAAAACGCTCACCACATTCATCACCGCTAGAGGTCATTGTAGCAGTAATCGTGCAACCGGTGTGTTGACACCGGTTTACACCGTTTTTCTAATGTCGCAGAAAAGTAGTTCCTGCTAGATGATAAGATTTTAAAAGTTAGAGAGTATAATAAATCATTATCATCGTCAAACAGAAACAACGACGTTAAACAGAAACAGAAACAAGCTGAGATTGAGTTATTTCTGACGTCAAAAGAAACTAATCACTAATGACTTACTGTTGAGGTTTGGAACGCCCCCTATATGATTAATAATTTCATTACATCAATTAATAATTACATAATTACGGCGCCGTAAGGTTAAATTCGCCCTTAGGTATTTTTCAATTTTTATACGGCCCGCTTCATCCTGAAGATTTTTATCCGGCCCGCGGCAGAAAATAATTGCCCACCCGATTTATACGGTAGCGTGAAGAGACGAGACGAGTATTCAAAAAAATGTTTGTCCATCAACGAGTCTCATCAATTTACGTTTCCAACGATAGTTTTCCGTGACTGGTTCAGTTTGTTTTGGTCTTTTACTTTTTTTTTTTTTTTTTTTTTTTTTTTTTGAAGTTAGTGGTATCTCTATTCGCCATATTGAATTACGAAATAAAACAGTCTCTCTTCTGATTGGACGAATGGCCAACATAATCTTGGCGCAGCGCACGAAAAATTTATTGAATTAGTAAAACAAAATTCAGTTCTATATGAATTAAGGCTGGGTCTCAAAGGCGTAAAACGCGATGTCAGTACGCTGACGTAAATACGTATCGCACGAAATATTGAGCGTATCGATGTTCAGCACGAAAGCGTACGACGCGACGTAAATAAACGACGGAGATGATTTTTAGCTAATACTGTGATGTCATTTGAAGTTAGTGGTATCTCTATTCGCCATATTGAATTACGAAATAAAACAGTCTCTCTTCTGATTGGACGAATGGCCAACATAATCTTGGCGCAGCGCATAAAGTTGAAGAAAAGTCATCTCCGGCGTAACGACGCAGCGTCTAGCAATATACAGGAAGTGACACCTTCAGCGTCGATATGTCGACATATTAACGTTAAAATGTCAGCGTTCGGTCTGATCCGGTCTTCCCAAGTGATAGAATAAATGGAAAGGCTATTCCTCAGGTTCAGATTGAACTCGTGTCGTGCTCTTCACGCCATTGTATATATAGGCCCTATTTTGAAGACCCTAGACGCAACATCATTATGAGGCCCCAAAATACAAGTTTATTTCAATTTCAATTATGAACTTAATATTTAAAAATAAGTACTTTATTTTGCAATTATAACTGGGCTGTTTTTTTATATTGTTATTTATGAGGAGTAAGGTTTTAAAACAGCCATTCTCAACCTGCAGCCCGCCAAGCTATTACGTGCGGCACGGACGCACAGTCATGAATTTAATGAAAGCGCGGAATTCTTCTCCCAATATAAAAAAAAAACATAATAAAAATTCTGATATAAAAAAATTTTTTTAAATCTGGAAAAATTAGAATTTTCTTAATTTGCTAGTCCTTCCTGATGCAGTCATAAAATTTTACAGATCATAGGTCAGTTTGGAAAACACTGATCTATGGCATTCACGAATTGAGAAGTTAACATAATTTTTGTAGGCGATTTTTTAGAAGTCAGACTTTTTTCACGTGATACCAACCGATTGCCGACTGTTGATATAGCATGTTACGGCCCGCTTAATGTAGTTGCAAACAAATGTATGCGGCCCGGGGGAAAAAAAGGTTGAGAACCACTGATCTAAGGCAAACTGATTGACGACTGCTGATATAGCATGTTACGGCCTGCTTAATGTAGTTGCAAACAAATGTATGCGGCCCGGGGGAAGAAAAGGTTGAGAACCACTAATCTAAGGCAACGGTGAAGTTATCTGGAATGTTAGGTATTAAATTATTGTTTAACCATTTTTGAAAATTCTCAGAATTCATGTCTCCATGATAATCACCTACGCAAGTTTCACATTTCAATACAAGGCCAGAATTTTTAACGAATCCGTTTTTTCCTTTCGCCTGAACTATAATAGATCTTTACTACGGTTTTCTAAAATCTCATTTTCTTTATCGCTATGCCAACATTTTCCAACAACAGTACAGCAGTTGTTTTGTCCAAATATATTTATTTTCGCTTCTAATTTTTCTAATTTCTCGAAGGTAACGGCGCGTTTTCTAAAATCCCATTTTCTTTATAGCTTTTCCAACATTTACCAACAACAGTACAGTAGTAGTTTTGTCCAAATATATTTATTTTCGCTTCTAATTTTTCTAATTTCTCGAAGGTAACGGCGTGGTTCTGCAACTATCTCCAATTTCTCTTAAAGAATGCGTCTATTAAATTTGTATTTTTAAAATCGTAAACCAATTTCGTGAAGTTGCTTTCTTATAATTTTTTTTTTTTTTTGATTTCTCTTAAAGAATGCGTCTATTAGATTTGCATTTTTTAAAATCGTAAACCAATTTCGTGAAGTTGCTTTCTTATAATTTTTTTTTTTTTTACCATCGTTTTCTTTTCATTAATAATTTAACCAACTTGGTCACAACTGAAATTTCTTTTTTTTTTTTTTCCAGTATAATAACTGTGCACCAGCCTTCGAATCACACTTTATGGAAGTTGTCAGATATAATTTTTGGATTTAATACGTGCTTCGTTTTTATGGGAACGATAAAGGAGTTTTCTTTATCGATATTCCTTCTTTTTTTATATCTTATTCGTTTGACAATCGATAATTGGTCACAACTGAAATTTCTTTTTTTTATTTTTTTTTTCAGTATAATAACTGTGCGCCAGCCTTCGAATCACGCTTTATGGAAGTTGTCAGATATAATTTTTGGATTTAATACGTGCTTCATTTTTATGGGCGTGCATATTTTTATAGGAGTTTTCTTTATCGATATTCCTTCTTTTTTTATATCTTATTCGTTTGACAATCGATAAAGACATTCCAGTTGCTGTTGAAATTCGTTCTACAACTTTATCCATATCAACAAACAGTAATTTCCAGTGGTATTTACTATTTAACATATAAGTGACAAAACTTTTAAGTGACCAATGTCAAATTCATTGTTTAGCTGATAACCATCTTCTCTCCCTGATTTCGATAATAGGCTTTCCCAGTCAGGGTTTTACATCTCACTGTTTGACTGTATATGTCCGTTGAAGCAGAAGACACCATCGATACGACTGAATGCGATCAAAACTGGACACTAAAAATGGCTAAACTTCCACTGTTAAACCCTATATGCGGTTTACTTGCGTTGTGAAATATTTGTAAATTGTAATTATACAGGGTGAAGAAAAACTTCGTCGTAAAATTTTGTGTATTGATAGGGGACTTCGAAAACAAGTCGAAAATGTCTAATGAACATATGGTCTAAATGGCACCGTTTCGAGTTATAACCCTTTAATATTAGCCAATCACCATCGAGTACACAAAGCGTCACGACGCATCACGTTGCCAAGACGCGTCGCATTGCGTCGCTCACCTTCTTACTAAGGCTGGATTCACACTGGTCTGAGACCACGTCTATGACTACGATCATGACTGACAACTCCCTTCTTACTAAGGCTGGATTCACACTGGTCTGAGACCACGACTGACAACTTGCGAGAGAACATGCACATTGATCACGATTGGCTTCACGATTTTTCGAATCAATCAATAGCAACTGCGTAAACAACAACCAATAAGAGCTGATGTAACATACAGCTCGTAACAGATGGCCAAATGCCTCCTTTTTATTGGCTATCGTAATGACGTAGCTGCTGCGACCACGACAATATTCAGCAAGTTGAATATTGTCGTGGTCGCAGTAAAGAGTCGGGAAGCGTGGCCTGATGGGATTGTTTCTATAGCAACGGTCGTGGTTGGGGTCGAGATCGCAGTCGCAAGGCCAGTGTGAATCCAGCCTTACCCGATATTAATATAATTAAATTAATTAATTACTATCGGGTTATTAATTAATTAATGCGTTGCAAATTCCTTTTGCTTCTGAAAATGAGAAGCAAATAAAACTTGCAACGGATATTCTCAAAACAAGTTTAACCACTATTACGGAAATTATGGATCAGTTATACAAAATGATCATATCGGGTTATTAATTAATTAATGCGTTGCAAACTCCTTTTGCTTCTGAAGATGAGAAGCAAATGAAACTTGCAACGGATATTCTCAAAACAAGTTTAACCATTTTTACGGAAATTATGGATCAGTTATACAAAATGATTCAAATTTTGATAGAAGTTCAAAGGTAAGACGAAGTGTCATGGATGCGATATCTTGTTATCGACAATTGGTACTAAACGAAAGAGGAAAAGCAAACGACGTTAGATAACTTCTAACGATAAAACAAAAAGTGTAAATGAGATAGAACCTTCCTCATCACAAACATAAATTAGTTGTTCAAAATATTTTTGATTTTCATAAATGATTTATGAATACAAATCGATACTAGCAATAAAAAATGCCTACAATTAATGTAATACAATAGTAATAATGCATGTTACAAAATAAAATAAAAAAAGTGATACGTATATTTTTTTATTCACTATCCTGTTTCACCTATACCCATTATTTACGTGTTTTAAGACGACTTCATTTAATGCAGTTTCATTTAGCGCTTGGTTAGTTGGAACGCATCTCCCGCGTTAAACAGAGTCTCACTATATTTTCATAATCATGAAGTGTAATTATCTAAATAAAAATTTATCGACTTACTGTTTTTGTTGATAGAAGTTTTTTGCCCTGATAGTGCTGACCCAAAATAAATTTAAAATATTTATCGACAACCAAATAAAAATTTTGTCCGTTAATTTAATTAAATCAGAATCAGTGTTGGGACGATACGATACGCTATATCGTGTATCTTCGATTTAAACGTCCCGATATCCCGATATTTTTTGGATGCCGATATATTTTAACGATACGATATTTTAGGGTGCGTTCCAAATCTCAACAACAAGTCATCAGTGATTAATCTCTTATGACGTCAGAAATAACATCAGTTTGTTTCTGGAACGACTTGCTGAGTGTGGTGATAAGACGGCGGCTAAGGAAGAAGCGACAGTAATGAATGTTGTAACTTCTTTAGCGTCATAAGGAAGCATTAAAATTTATTTGCCAATAAACAGCGACGATGATAATGATTTGTTATACTGTCTTATCTTTTAAAATCTTACCATCTAGTATGAACTGCTTCTCCCGCCATGTTGGATAAACAGTGTCAAACCGATGTCAGCACACACAACGTCCATAAACTGCGATGACTGTGTTGAGCGTCTGATGAGCTCAACACTGATTGACTTGTTGAGTTTTGGAACGGTTTGCTGAAATTTTTTACTCATCATTGATTAGTCTGTTGAGGTTTTGAACGCATCCATATTTTTGGGAATTGCGATAATTTAACAGTTTCTGGATGACGACTTTTTGCTATCCAAATTTATCAAAGATTGCACTGATTTGATTATATCAGCCACATCAGTGCCTGCTGAACGTTCGTTTAGTAAGGTAGATGCAGTAGTATGTGCAAAAAGAAGCAGGTTGAAACCTGAATTAATAGAAATGCTGATTTCGATGCTGAAATCAGTTATAGGATCAATTTTATTTTTAATCACATTTGGCAAACAAATGAATTTTAAAGTAAATCGTTACTCGTTTTTTTTCTTAAATATCATATCGCGATATTTTCGATATTATCACAAAATATCGTGGTATCAAATATCGGACGAAAATCCGTATCAGAATATCGACGATACGATATTTTGGTTTGTATCGCCCATATCTAATCAGAATCCGTTAAATTAAACCGAGTTCTGCTGTTTATTATATATTCTGTACTAAATATATCATCATCATCATCATAATAATAATAATCAATCGTTATCAATCCACTGAAGGATGAAGGTCTCTCCAAGCAATTTCCAGTTCTTCCTGTCCACAGTCTCTCTGATCCAACACTTTGATGTAAAATTAACAATCTCATCTCTCCATCTGTAATTGGTCTTTTTTTATCCCTTGGTATCCAGTGAAGTACTTTAGTTGTCCATCTGTTTCATTTATTTTTATTTATTCAGCCCATGACCACTTCTGATTTTTTATCTTTTGGATTACATCTATAACTTTTGTTTGATTCCTTACCCAAGTATTAAGTTTTGTCTATTTTAGTTATTCCCAGCATGCATCTTTCCATACTCGTTTGTGTTGTTTGAAGCCTTTGAATAGCTCTTTTCATTAGTGTACAAGTTTCTGATCCATAAGTTAAAACTGGCAGAATACACTGAGCAAATATTTTTCAAGCAAAGTGGCATTTTTCCTTTTAAAATTGAGTTGTTTCTACCAAATTAGAAACTCTGCTGGTCATCAAGGTCCCGCGCCCACATGCAATTATCAGTCAGTCAACTATTTAATTGTAGGAGTGAGAACAAAGGACTCCTACTGTTTATTTCGCCAACAAAAGAGTTGCTAGTGAGAAGTCATTTGTTCTCACTCCTGCAATTACCAGTTTAATTGCATGTGGGCGAGGGGCCTAAGAACTTTATAAATGCATCTGACAATAATTTTATCATATTGTTTCAACTAAAATTATTATCGCGGGGCCTAAGTTTTCACATACAGTACGATAATAGGGAACTTTATAAATGCATCTGACAATAATTTTATCATATTGTTTCAACTAAAATTATTATTTTTTAATTAAAATTTCGATCATTTGGAATTTTAATTCGAATTCTGCCTTTCAAGATTATGACTATGGAATTTTTCCATTTCATTTTAAACCGGTTAATCAAATTTATAAACGAACTCCTTTCCATTCAAAAAGAATACCAAGGCGCTCAAAGAAGTGTAAATAGAGTATTGTATATAGTCTACTATAGTGCTAAGCTGGCTATTTCTGTGTCCGGATTGGCGCCATTAATACCAATCCAGGACAGGAAAATATTTAACCAAAGTATAATTTTAACGTTTTGTTTTCGTACTTATTTGTTTAATTTATCAGATTCAATGTTTTAATAAAAATAAATAAATAGCAAACTTTGTAATATCTAAAAGTCATAACACATTGAGCTGTAACTGAAAAATGTGAACAAGTAAAACACTGTGGCAGGAATCTCAAACTTATTTGAAAAATGGCCCTTTGAAGAAGAGAATATCTTTGAGGATTGCATTAAAAATTAATGATTTATGAAAAGATTTACGTGAGGTAAATAATCTGAAGAGTTAATAAAGTTTTAATTATTATCTGTTTTCGCAATTCGTGCTGAAAATTATAAACAAAACAATATATGAAGGTAATTTTTAAAGTTTGAAATATACAGTCGATTCCGCTTAATTGGAAACACGTTGGGACTAATCCATTTTGGTCGAATTAAGCGGCTGCCCCAATTAAACGAAGTAATAATAAATTCTAAAATAAAATATGTAATACATAGGTAAAAAAATAATAATAATTAGATACCTATTTTATTGCTGTATTAAACCAAAATACAGAAAATATTTGTACTATAAATAGTGAAAATTAGGTACCTATTTTATTGCTGTATTAAACCAAAATACAGAAAATATTTGTACTATAAATAGTGAAGAAAAATAATACATACATGATAAATTTTACAATTTAAAATTTTAATTATGCAGAAATGCATCGAGTGTAGTCTGTCTTTTGTCTTTTGATTTTGATACACCAGTTATATCAGCAAGAGTCTACGATGGCTTGTATTAAATGGCTGGCTTTTAATTTTATCCAGCCAAGCAGGGCTCGAAATAACGCTCGCCAGCTCGCCATTGGCGACTATAGGCGGTTTCACATAGCCAGCGATTTGCGAGAAGCGAGAAGAAACACGCGATTATCGTCGTTATTTTGTCGCAGTCGCTATCACAATGTTATCGCGCGTGTTAGCGATATTTGCAGAATGGCTATATTTTGGCGAGAAACAACGTTCTCGCATACAGTGGGTGATCTGTTAACGAACAGTTCGGATAACGAACACTTTTTTGAAAGATTTTTATGTTCGGATAACGAACACTTCACAGAACAAACTGTGGGACCCGCGGACTGACCGAATGAAGATCAGCCAGATAGCTGCGTGGTAAAGCTGTGGCTTACCATTCTGGAGGATCCGGGGGTCGAACTCATCCAATTTTTAGGAGGGATCTGGGTCCGGACCATTGAAATCCATCCTTCAATCTTCCGGTTGACCCCATCATGGGTGTTGGTCAGCCTGTGATGATGGCGGCTCTATAAGTGGCGCCGCCAGATAAAAATATTCTATGAGGATGGTTCGGATTAACTAACCTAACTGAATGACAGGCTTAGACCTTGCGCGCTCGTGGACTTATGGGTAACTTCTGTACAGTCCTACTAGTACACTTTTTCTAAAGGATAAGGATGGAAGAAAAGTAGCTTTCCCGATTAAAATGAACTCGGAGACAACGTAAAACTAGAAACTCTGCTGGTCATCAAGGTCCCGCGCCCACATGCAATTATCAGTCAGTCAACTATTTAATTGTAGGAGTGAGAACAAAGGACTCCTACTGTTTATTTCGCCAACAAAAGAGTTGCTAGTGAGAAGTCATTTGTTCTCACTCCTGCAATTACCAGTTTAATTGCATGTGGGCGAGGGGCCTAAGAACTTTATAAATGCATCTGACAATAATTTTATCATATTGTTTCAACTAAAATTATTATTTTTTAATTAAAATTTCGATCATTTGGAATTTTAATTCGAATTCTGCCTTTCAAGATTATGACTATGGAATTTTTCCATTTCATTTTAAACCGGTTAATCAAATTTATAAACGAACTCCTTTCCATTCAAAAAGAATACCAAGGCGCTCAAAGAAGTGTAAATAGAGTATTGTATATAGTCTACTATAGTGCTAAGCTGGCTATTTCTGTGTCCGGATTGGCGCCATTAATACCAATCCAGGACAGGAAAATATTTAACCAAAGTATAATTTTAACGTTTTGTTTTCGTACTTATTTGTTTAATTTATCAGATTCAATGTTTTAATAAAAATAAATAAATAGCAAACTTTGTAATATCTAAAAGTCATAACACATTGAGCTGTAACTGAAAAATGTGAACAAGTAAAACACTGTGGCAGGAATCTCAAACTTATTTGAAAAATGGCCCTTTGAAGAAGAGAATATCTTTGAGGATTGCATTAAAAATTAATGATTTATGAAAAGATTTACGTGAGGTAAATAATCTGAAGAGTTAATAAAGTTTTAATTATTATCTGTTTTCGCAATTCGTGCTGAAAATTATAAACAAAACAATATATGAAGGTAATTTTTAAAGTTTGAAATATACAGTCGATTCCGCTTAATTGGAAACACGTTGGGACTAATCCATTTTGGTCGAATTAAGCGGCTGCCCCAATTAAACGAAGTAATAATAAATTCTAAAATAAAATATGTTAATACATAGGTAAAAAAATAATAATAATTAGATACCTATTTTATTGCTGTATTAAACCAAAATACAGAAAATATTTGTACTATAAATAGTGAAGAAAAAATAATACATACATGATAAATTTTACAATTTCAAATTTTAATTATGCAGAAATGCATCGAGTGTAGTCTGTCTTTTGTCTTTTGATTTTGATACACCAGTTATATCAGCAAGAGTCTACGATGGCTTGTATTAAATGGCTGGCTTTTAATTTTATCCAGCCAAACAGGGCTCGAAATAACGCTCGCCAGCTCGCCATTGGCGACTATAGGCGGTTTCACATAGCCAGCGATTTGCGAGAAGCGAGAAGAAACACGCGATTATCGTCGTTATTTTGTTGCAGTCGCTATCACAATGTTATCGCGCGTGTTAGCGATATTTGCAGAATGGCTATATTTTGGCGAGAAACAACGTTCTCGCATACAGTGGGTGATCTGTTAACGAACAGTTCGGATAACGAACACTTTTTTGAAAGATTTTTATGTTCGGATAACGAACACTTCACAGAACAAACTGTGGGACCCGCGGACTGACCGAATGAAGATCAGCCAGATAGCTGCGTGGTAAAGCTGTGGCTTACCATTCTGGAGGATCCGGGGGTCGAACTCATCCAATTTTTAGGAGGGATCTGGGTCCGGACCATTGAAATCCATCCTTCAATCTTCCGGTTGACCCCATCATGGGTGTTGGTCAGCCTGTGATGATGGCGGCTCTATAAGTGGCGCTGCCAGATAAAAATATTCTATGAGGATAGTTCGGATTAACTAACCTAACTGAATGACAGGCTTAGACCTTGCGCGCTCGTGGACTTATGGGTAACTTCTGTACAGTCCTACTAGTTCACTTTTTCTAAAGGATAAGGATGGAAGAAAAGTAGGTTTCCCGATTAAAATGAACTCGGAGACAACGTAAAACAAATCAAAGATTTATTAAAGAAGGTTAGAGAGAGATTTTACAATTTTTTGGTGTTAGAATGGCACCCATACCAGGTTAAGGTCAACAGGCTTGGAGATCTCTACCACGACGATGCTATTAATCACTTCCGAAAAATCCTGAAGGAGAGAGAAAAGCAATCGATATTGGACAGATTCTTTATCGGAAAATAAATATAATAGATGAAAATGCAAGATTATGTATGTATATATTATTGTTATTACATATAAATAAACATAAATAAAAAATTATATAATTTCTTAATATGTTTTTTTGGGTCTCCGGAACGAATTAATCAAATTCCCATTAAAACCTATGGTAAATCGATGTTCAGTTAACGAACTATTCGAATAACGAACATTGTCTTGGAACGGATTATGTTCGTTAACCGATCATCCACTGTATATATCCAATCCGACTGGATATTTTCGCTGGAAATTAGCGATTTTCGAAGAGTATAAAACGCCATTTTAGATTTTGTCATATAGGGAACTTTGCTGTACAGTATTTTGAAGTAAAATATGGCGACATATCAATCCAAAAAGAAAACTGAAATAGAAGAAAAAGAGAAATTAATTTCTACTATGTTTTGTAGACCTGCATTGTGGCAAAAAAAAAACCTTTCTGAATAAAAAGACAAAATACTACAGAGAAAATTGTGGATGGAAGTTTCTGAAACGATGACGTAGGATGGCAAGTTGATAATCTTATTAAATACAGTAATTAATATCAAATAGAATAGTGAAATTTTATATCTATTAAGTATTCTCTGCTCATTCTTTTTATAAACTGCAGTTATTAGTATTTTTAATATATTTAAGATTCCTAAAATGTAACATATACACTTAGAAAAGTTTTGTAATGCATACAGATTGTTTATTAAATTAGTGACCGATTATTTAAATGAAACGTTATAGTTTTACCAACTCAACATTAATTTTCGAACATAACAATTTAACATTCAAAAATAATAATGTTCGAAAATGAATGCTCCGTTGGTAAAATAATTACGTTTCATTTTAAATAATCGGTCACTAATTTAATAAACAATCTGTTCTCCATGCTCTAAATATTTTTAAGGATAATTTTTAAGTAGCTAAAATTTTATAGATGATTTTAAAAATGCAAATAAACATATTTTAAAAATAGTTTTTGACTAAATTGGAAATGACATCACAAAACTTTTATGCATTATATCTTTTAAACAGAGCCTCAAATCAAAAAATGTGACTAGGGATATGATGTCACAAAACTTTTACGCGTTATATCTTTTAAAGGGAGCCTCAAATCGAAAAAAGCGATTAGACTTTTTTTACTCAGAATTTAATCCTCTCCTTTCATTCATCATGAAACACTGAATACGTAAGGTAGTTTGTATTATTACTTAACTAATAATATAAATTTATTTTAAAAAATTCTGAGTAAAAAAATAAATATGTAAATTTTGGCACAACCTTTTTGAATCACCCTGTATATTATTGTAGAAATATATAAATTCAAATAATGATTTAAGACGCTCGTTAATTTGAATATTGACGCGTTTAAAATGAAAAAAAAAAAAGAAACATTATTTTTCATATTATTCATTCATAAATTACTTGCAATATATTTCAGTAATTGTACTCTATAGTAGTGGTCTCCAAAGTGTGGTACGCGTACCCCTGGGGGTACAGTGAAAACAATTTTTATATATTGTTTGTAGACTCTACTGGGGTACAGTGAAAACATTTTTTATATATTGTTTGTAACTCTAGAAAGCACTAGTTCACTGAGTATTAAAACTAAATATCGAAATAAATTAAACTTGGAACCACGAGTATTAAAACTAAATATCGAAATAAATTAAACTTGGAACCAGACCTTTAAAACTAAATATCGAAATAAATTAAACTTTGAACCAGACCTTCGTATCGCAGTGTCAGATAACGTTAAACCAGCATTTTCAGAAATTATTAAAACAAATGCAAGCCCATTCTTCTCATTAAATTTTAATTAGAAAATAAATATGCATCTATGTTAATAATAAAAATAATGTGCAATTAATACTTTTTTGGATATTACATAAGACTTTATTTTCTCTTTAAAACACTAATTACAATAGATATCTTCTCAATCAGTTGGGGATACGCGCCATTTATTTTTTCTGTCTTATGGGTACGCAGTCAAAATAGTTTGGAGACCACTACTCTACAGCATATTAATTGATTAAAAAGTAAAAAATAAACGATTTATTAACAATTACGTTACAGATTCAAATAGTTTACAATGTATACAAACATATCCTACAAAACTAGCGCTCCTAACGGTCAACAGTCGAACTGTTCTTTAGCGTGCGATTGGGTAGACAGTATTAATATAGAAGGCAGTGGTTAAACTTTGATTAGGGTTAATGACCACGTGTTATTAGCAACCATGGTTGTTAGAGAGTAGTATATATAATATCTATACATATAAATCTAAATACCTGTGGGTGTATGTTCAATATAAGGCAAGATAGGCTGAATTTCTTAATGCCCCTTAAGATTGCCACTATCATTACCACACGTAGAGAAACGAAACCGTCATTGCCATAGCAACGCAATAATTTGACTTTTATAAAAAATTTTCGAATTATGTGACTACAGATTTGTTATTTAATCTATCAGCATTTTTCAATCTGTGATTATTTCATGATTTTCACTAACGTAAGTTTCTTCTACATAATAAAAACTGTATTTGAGATTAACGCACCGTGTTTCTTGATGCTCTTCGTTCGAGACTATGTCGTTTCACGTGTTTTGATATAAAGTTTTCGTATATCGTACAGTTGTATAAATTTCATAATGCCACGAAAAAGAGGGAATTCTTTAAGTAGATTAACTCCTCCTGCAAAAAGATTTCGTTTAATCCGAAAAAATGAAACATTAGAAGATCGAATAAATCGACAGAATTCTAATAGAGAAAGAAAGATAAAGAAGTGAACATTCGAAAAAAAGCACATATTTTAAATGGAAAATGTATATGGGAAAGCTTTTCAGAATACAGGTAGGCCTCGATTAGTGCGAATAATTAGTTCCACGAATTTCTCGCACTATTCGAAGTATTAACTCTATGTAAAATATGGTAATTGGTTCTTGCTTTGTGAGATTCCGGCCATTAGCCAACCTTCACGATGAATAACCACAATACTAACAACACTAACTGTTTAAGAAATATTTATTTTCATATTTTATATCGTTATTCATCATGTAAATTAATAACTTACCAGCTTTTGCTTGAATGTTCGCTTTACTAATCGGTATGCGCTTTTGGTTGCAGTCTTCAATCCATACAGCTAAAAGACGCTCCATTTCTATTACAAAACTTCTATTTCTTGTAGTTGTTTGCAAACCACAATATACCTTTACATTGAAGAAAATCCTGAAGGTCATCTAAAAGGTTATAATTTAAGAGAAAGAGAAAATTAAGTGCTATGAACTGCCAGGGTCTGCTAGTTATAAATATTTAGAATTATATACAATGTCACCAGTTTGAATGTCACAGTCTAAAACAATAGACAATGTTTTTCGGCCACCATAAAATATATGATAAACAATTTTTGAGAAGAGAATTAAATAACAAAATGCCGACTCTCACGGTAAATTTAACGATACAAAATAAACTATCGGTGCTTGACAAATGATACTTTTATTTATTAAAGTGTATTTTATCAAAGTAAAATTTAGTACAACAATAACACGCTTTTAATTAATCGCGTTAGTGACCGATTATTTAAATGAAACGTAATAGTTTCATTTAAATAATCGATTTAAATCAACAAGACAAAAATGTTCTCATTGATCGCAAAACGAGAACATTTTTGAATCGCGGATAATATCTTGTTTCTTTAAATATTCTAAAAAAGCCTAAAAATTTATTTCAGGTGGGCCAAATTTGAAAAAAAAAAAAAAAAAAAAAAACATTTGCATTAATACCGAAATTTTAAAGATATTAATTTTTTATTTTTATTTTTCGTAACTCTGTAGAGGAAATTTTTCTTTAATTAAATAATTTTATTTTTATGAAATGAAAACGAAGACCAAAGGAAATGGCTGACTTTAGACAATGATTATCTAAAACCTGGACCCAGTCATAGGTGAAACTTAAGATTTCATTATTTAAAAATTGTTTTCAAAAGTTATATATATTATTATTTACTCAAATATTTGAGTAAATACGGTATATAGACTTTTTATATATCCCTTGATTGGTATAACGAAATCAAAAAGCATGGATTCTCTCTTGGTTTAGATCTAGAAAATTATGGAAAGCCACTTTATTATATTCCATATTACATTATCCTAGATAAAATTGTTTTTGTGTATGCTATACATATCAAGAAAAACTAACAAAAAAAAAATCAAAACGAAACTGACTTTTATTAACAAAACATAATTTTACGAAGAAAAATAAACTTACTTTGCATATGAATTATCAAATAATTACATTGGCACATGAGAAGAAAACAGTTTGTTTTCGGTTATTTATAGCAGTGCTTCTCAAACTTTTTTCAGTTGGAGAACCCCTTTTATCCGAGTAAATATTTTCGCGATCCTGGGTATAGAGGTATATAAACTAGGAGTACGAATTAAAACATTTGTTAAAATTTCTGCGACCCCCAAATTTAGTTACGCGACTCCATATGCAGGGCCGGATTTATCAATAGGTCGAGTCCTAGGTTCCCCAAAATTATCGATCAGTTTTCAACTTTTATAAACTTTTAATAAGAAAAAATGGGTTTTTGTCAGTTTTCAACTTTTATAAACTTTTAATAAGAAAAAATGGGTTTTTAGTGCTAGATAGAAAGTAAAATTTTAAAGGGTTCTTATAAGTTATAAGGATCCTTTAAAATTAGACGTAGCTGATTTGAATTCAATTTTAAAGGTTCCTTATAAGTTATAATTAGGCGTCTTTAAAATTAGATGTAGATGATTTGAATTTTTAAGGGGCCCCCAAAGCATTGCTCGTCCTAGGGCCCCCAAAAATGCAAATCCGGCTCTGCCCATATGGGTTCGCGACCCACACTTTGAGAAGCACTGATTTATAGCAACCAGCCATTCTCAACCTGTGGCCTGCCAAACTTGCGACCCTGAACGAGTCCGACGAAGCTAACCTTTCGTTGGTGCCTAGAACGTTTGTCACGCTGCGTTCTAATTTGCTTGTTTATAGTTAATATTATATAAACAAGAATAAATCTTTAAATGCCTCAATAAAAAATTCAACATTGCTATTTGAATCAAGGATGTGCTTGATTTGAACACTGCCATTTTGTATCAGATCGCAAAGCATCATGGTATAACCATAACGTCGAAACCTAGAACGAGTTCTAGGTTGTCAACTTCGCGTCGGTTACGCTGCGTTATGGATAACGTCGAACTATAAACAAGCCTTTATGAATTTATAGAAAGCGCGGAATTCTTCATCCACATGTATAAAAAATAAAAATAAAAATTTTGATATTAAAATTGTTTTAAAAAAAATCTGGAAAAATTAGAATTTTCCTAATTTGTTAGATCATTCCTGATTAGTGTTGAACATCGATAGGAAAACATCGATGTTTTTTGTAACATTGTCAGTAATAATTACAGTATATTAACATATTCTTCATCTGTTTTCCAGTATTTTATCAACTGCTTTAGTTTATTAGCCAGAAACTCGTTAGCATACCGTTTTTCCAATATAAAAACATACAATGCTAGATTGCGTAGTTTATTTTCCTCATCTATAAAGTGGACAGTCTCAACCTCTTCTGCATGTCTGTCCATAAATCAGTAGTGAATAAGCAAAATTTGTTTGATTTTGGATACTATATCACTATATTTATTGAAAATTGGTCTTTTAATCGTTGGTGGAGAAGGAATTTTGTACGAAGATTGTCTTTACAAAATGTTGGAAAACTTTACGATCCAAATATTCAATGTTCTTATGTATAAGAGCTTGATTTACCTTATTTTTCTGCTGATTCATTTGATTTGAACTCCTCAATATTCCTAAACATCTCAGAAATTTTCTTTGACGTGACGACGATTCTTTGAAGATGGCACCTTAAATTCGTGTTATTACCACTAGTTTTCAGTTCTTTTGAATAATATATGCAAGTTGCAGAATTACTTTTATTTTTTAGCAAAATGTTTCCACAGAAAGATTTTCGGAGGCATACTTACTGAACTACAAAGGTATAAATATTTTGAAATAAAAAAAGAAATCGAAAGCGTTTCCAATACTAATTAAATGACTAAGATAAAGTGTCTTACCTAAAAAATATAAACACTAAATATTGCCAGATGGATTATTCGATTTTCCTAATGCAAAACAAGAAAATTAAGTAAAATCATCACCAATTATAAAAATATTATGTAATATTTACTTAACTCAAACGTCAATTCTATTACATAAACAGAAAAACATCGGACATTGATACCAAAACATCGACCTCTACACATCGATGTCTAAAACATCGATGATCGATGTTCAACACTGTTCCTGATGCACTCATAAAAATTTTTTATCATGTGACACCAACCGGTTTGCCGACTGCTGATATAGGATAATGCGGTCCGCTTAATGTAGCTAACAAATGTATGTGGCCCGGGAAAAAAAAAGGTTGAGAACCGCTAATAGCAAGTAATAATAGACTCTGTCACAGCTGTACTAACATGTGTGAATGTGCCCTTAGGCCAGCAGTTTCAATCTCATTTTCATCAAAAGGAACGGATTATACATGAAGCGAAACTCCCATAGACATCCATTAAACTCATTTTAGTGCTGCCCTCTAGTAACTGCAGTCAGCGCCCGCTCTAGCAGTTTTGCCGCCCCTTAAACATATACTTTTTAAAAATATATATCTTTTATTTTAAATAGAAATCAAATGGTTTTAAAATTATAATAAAAGCATATATTTAGAAAGAAACGCGTAACAAAATTAACAGTCAAGTAATACAAAACAGTAAAAGTTAAAATGTAGGCCTACCTGTACCTAGTTACAAATTGTTAATCAGTTGCAATTTTTAATGCTACTACAAAAATGTATTATTGCACAATCAAATAAACAAAACTTATATCTTATAAAATTAAATAAATGTAATATGAACTTCACTAAAATCGAAGAAACTTTTTTCCCTCATTTTTATTTTTGCAAACTTAGTAATATGAACTTCACTAAAATCGAAGAAACTTTTTTCCCTCATTTTTATTTTTGCAAACTTTTACAGACCA
>AYEL01047210.1:0-17257 GCA_000484575.1 Olivierus martensii
ATATATATTATATAAGTAATTCTTGTATAATATTTTGAATTATTTTTTATGACTTTGGAAAGAATTCTTAAAGTCTTATTTAAAATTGAAATTCTAATATAAAAGATTCGATTCATATTTTTGTTATTATCAAATCAAAATCATCTTTTTTTAAAATGTCTTTGGTTTAATGAGAATTCTTTTAATTTTGTTATATGAAAAAAACGGAATTTGCATTTAACAGGCTCAATAACATTAAGCACCGAAAACAATTATAATAATTAAACCCGCACGACAATAATTGCGTTCAAATTAATTCAAATTTTAGTCATTAAATGGGATTTATTAAATATAGATATTATAGACATATAATATTATAGATCTGTGTAAAATTTAACAATATACATTAAGCTTTTATTTATATCTTTAACATTTGGGAAAGATATTTCACTCTTGTCATTCTTTACTTTCTTTTTCTACAGAAAAATACTTTCAAAAAATGCTATAAACAGTACATTGATATATCAATTTTCTCACGGTCTTTCGTGTTTTTTTTATCTCGCTCTATCACTATTATCGTAATCAACTATTTCTGTAATTCTTAAAAGTAGAAACTGGTTGATATTGCTTCATATTTTAAAAAATTTTCGCTAACGTAAGCGATGTAATTCAATTTTATTGTTATCTATTTGCCCTTAATCAATTTATTGTAATTATAAAATTTTTGAATATTTATCATTCAAAATAAATAAAGAATAAATAAATGAATATAATTAGTTTATAATACCCATGAAACCAAATTAAATAATATATTAAGCAGAGTAATATGCAATTCTCTAAATTAGCAATTCCAAAAAGTGTTATTGGTCTTCCATTAGTGATAGGCAAGTATAGCCCTTTAAACAAAAAAATGTGAAACGTGGATTCGCAGAAATATATATTAAATGTTTAGCATATGGTGGGTACGATATAATAATAAATTATTTTTATTAAATTTGTACATACTGATTCGTAAGGGTGATACAAAAATTTTTAGATATTTAATACCGAAACAATAAAGTTAAACTATTTCTCTTACGCAATGTATTCGTGATTAAATATTTTACAAATTTTACAAGGTCCATTTTCTTTTCTACCCGCTTTATATATTATAGAATTTTCAATTAAATTGTTTTCCCTTTTCTGTTTATTATTTTTTAAATAAATAAACACTTTTCATACATGCACTTAAAATAAAGTGCTATAATCTGTACATATATGGAAAAATGTATGCGCAGCAATTAGACAGTTATTGTTTTCAATTAATGTACTGTATTGTTAATACAGCACATTAATTGAATATTATAAAACAGTTTTTTTATTTTCAACTACTACTTGGCATTTGATGACCATGTGAATCTGCTAAAATTTGTAGCCTTGGAGACAAATTGCTGGAAATTAACTTCATTAAAGATGGTAGATGTTCGTCAGTCAATCGATTTCTTTTGTTAGATTTATTAATTTTCATCCAAGAAAAGAACTGTTTGCATATATATTTAGTTCCAAACAGTGCAATTATTTCCGTGGCAAAATTTCATGAGGGATGACTCATAGCTGTGTAGTTACTGATAGTACAGTCCAGGTTGAGTACAATAAGCTTTAAAACTTTACATTGTTATTTTACTAACGTTAAACTGTAATAATTTTCCGACTAAAACAAATCGCTAAAACATCTTCACGGGCCTGCGAGCCGCCATTTTGAGACCACTGAGTTCGAAGACAAAGAAGAGAGGCTATGGTACGAGTGAATGCTTAATGTGATAAAAATGGCTGAACTTCCGTTGTTAAACCTCAGAAATCACAAAATATTTTATGTGCATTGTGAAATATTTTGCTTTTGGATAACCCATTTTATATTTCATTACATATTTTGAAACCTACAAAATGATAAATTATTTCTAAATTATAATTTTGTTATAGTTTTAAATCAAACTTAGAAACATTCTACTCTACCTGATGATAATGAAACTCTGCGATAAATCAAAAGAAAACTAGTTATTAAAAGGTATCAGATATTTATAAATTACATAATTCACCAAATTTAGTTTTAAAATTTAATGTAGATTCATAATTCTCCCGAAAAGTCAAAATCTAATATGAATTCATTACGTAACAAGATAAAGTACCATGCACAATTCTACTATAAATCTACTATTTGTTGTACAGTGAAATAAAATAAAACAAACTATATAATATTTATATGATTATAAATTAGTTATTTATTCATTATATTATCTAAATTACTATCAATAATCACTAAATTAAGAATAAATATAATCTCGGTAATCCGATTACGTTAATGTATCTTGGAAGAGTAGGTTCTTAAAATGGCAACTTTCGTCTACAAATTGTATCATCATTCATAGTCTCTCTCTCTCTCCAGTGTCTTCTACTCAAAGATGTTTGCTTCTACCCAATGATTGTAGATTCTTAAAATGGCAACTTTCGTCTACAAATTGTATCATCATTCATAATCTCTCTCTCTCTCTCCAGTGTCTTCTACTCAAAGATGTTTGCTTCTACCCAATGATTGTATTACAATGATGAAAATGATGATGTATTTTTTTTATTTACTTTGAAGATATAATAATATTTTTAGATTTTTAAAAATATAAATAATTAAACTGGAACAATAACTAATTATCCAATCAGTGACAGGATTGTAGAAAGATTCTTTAATAAGTATTATTAAAATTAACTGGCAAGATAATGGTTCTACATCAAATTAATGCTACCAGTTCAAGTTGATGCTCTTATATACTGCAGTGGTTCTCAACTTTTTTTCTGTTGAGGAACGCATTTTAATACAGGAATACCTCGATTATCGCGGTTAATTTTGCCACGAAAAATACCGCAATAATCGAAACAATAACTAATTATCCAATCAGTGACAGGTCACAGGATTGTAGAAAGATTCTTTAATAAGTATTATTAAAATTAACTCGCAAGATGATGGTTCTACATCAAATTAATGCTACCAGTTCAAGTTGATGCTCTTATATACTGCAGTGGTTCTCAACCTTTTTTCTGTTGAGGAACGCATTTTAATACTGTATTTTAAAATTTGGCGGCACACTTAAATACTTTCTGTAATAATTTAGATTTAACAACAAATTTTTATTAACAGATTATTATATTTATTTTATTTGGCGGCACACTTAAATATTTTCTGTAATAATTTAGATTTAACAACAAATTTTTATTAACAGATTATTATATTTATTCTTATTTATTGCATTCATATTACAGACACACTCGTATACGGAATCATTAAATGGCGGCCCTTATTAAGTTATAGCGCCACCGGCGGATTTCATATTTTCAGAGAAACTATAATTTTAATTTAATTTTTATTCTTTAATTTTTAAATTATGAATAACGAAAAAAAAATTTTACTGTCGCAGAAATTCGAGAGTTAGATTTTTTAAAGATATACTATTTATAGGAATCGGTACAGTGGTTCGACTGCAAAAGGGACATCCAGCCAAGCATGTTTCACTATTAATATACACTAGAATTAACCGCTCATGTAGATAAGCGGAAATATAATCTTGTGATTTAATTTAATAATACTGTATTTAACGACGAAATACACCTCCGAATTGGTATAGGGAATCCCAACATCATTGAGGGAATCGTAAAATGGCATCCATTATTACGTTACAGCTCCATCTGAAGACTTTGTATTTTTAGAGGAACTACAATTTAATTTTTATTCTTTAATTCGTAAATTATTACTAACAACAAATAATTTTGGCTGTCGCAGATATTCGAAAATTAGACCTTTCTAACGATATTATACTTATAGAAATCGGTACAGTGGTTCGACTGAAAAAGGGACATCCAGTCAGCCAGCCAGCCATGTTTGACTATTAATATATATGATGATTCATATAATTACATACAATTCATTCTTGATTTTTCGCTGCACACCGTCAAAGGATTGTCTGCACAGTGGTTGAGAACCACTGATATATGCCTACTGATTCGCTACATGTTCGCAAAAAGGATTTGAAATATTAACGCCTAACCATCCATGCAGACAATCCTTCATATCCGATCATATAGGCCTACTGATTCGCTACATGTTCGCAAAAAGGATTTGAAATATTAACGCCTAACCATCCATCCAATCAAATAAGTTAGCGTAAATGTTTTTTTGTTGTTTTACTCCGCTTTCTTCCCATTCTCCATCCGACAGCTGACTCCACCAAAATGTAGGCGAAAGCAGGACCAAAGTGAAATGTCCCGTCAGTATTGTAAACAAGGCAAAAAGTACCTGAAGTTACTAAGGGAGAGGATTTTTTCAGTTCCCACCACGGGCATTGGAATGACTGTCTTCACCTGATCCTGATGCATTTGTGGTGCATTAGGTCGAGTGAAGGATAGGGTTCGGCAGTCCGATCCGGATCCATGTCGCAAAAAATCTGGAGTCATGGGATCCGGAATTAAACTCGGATCCTCTAACTCTATACGGTTCAAGCTGAAACTCATTCCTGATTGGACGTTGGTTCGGGACGAACAAGAAATGCCGCCATTATTTTTTCTCTCGCTTTGAAAGTTAAATTGCTTGATGAGAACTTATAGCATTTTAATGAAAATTTTATT
Organism: Olivierus martensii; assembly: GCA_000484575.1. NCBI lineage: Eukaryota > Metazoa > Arthropoda > Arachnida > Scorpiones > Buthidae > Olivierus > Olivierus martensii. The sequence continues at coordinate 4,627 of AYEL01047210.1, forward strand.
CTAATTTTACATATATTTACTTATAGTTAACATATTTAAAAATTTAATTATAATTTAAGATGATTTTATTCCTTCGAAAGAGATGGAGAACAGCCATAGCTCCACGTGTATCCCTCAGAAGAAGCGGAAGTATATTATTCAACATCAGAGATCACTATGTAATGTAAACTGATTAAACAATATTGTAATATGAACGAGGCCTTTCCACGAACTCGTTAAATTTTGAACGCAATCATTTACAAATTAGTTTATATTGCTTAATGTAAGAGATCACTATGTAATGTAAACTGATTAAACAATATTGTTATATGAACGAGGCCTTCCCACGAACTCGTTAAATTTTGAACGCAATCATTTACAAATTAGTTTATATTGCTTAATGTAAACAGGCTATAGTGGAAAGCGGCGTTAAACCACATAGGAAAAAATTCCCGAAATTCTCAAACGGTGGAATTGATTTTCATCACCTTTGAATGCAATTTACACTGCGATTCTGAATGTGCTATAAAATTTTCAAGGTCTCACTGTCATTTGTTATGACTGCCAAACAAATTATTAATTAAATGAACTATAGCTAAGTACAGTATTAGAGAGAGTATTACTTTGCATATAGCGCCATCTATCGAATATGTTAGAAGTTGGAAAATTCTGAGTGATTGAAGAAGAAAGTTGTTTTGCCAAAAGTGAAAAAAGTCATGTAGGAAAATTTAGAAAAAATCAAATAAATAATATTTTATAATTTTCAAGTTCCTATTAAAACTAAAAAGAGTCTTATTTGTGTATGTATACAGATATTCACGCGTTTATTGGAATTTTAATGACGATTCTTATAAAAATATGCGATTGTTCCTATTATGTACTTGGTGCGCCATATGTCGTATGATTTAATTAACCAATCAACAAAATTCATCCATTGGATATTAACTGACAAAGTCATTTCATTGCTCGCTAGGAACTGCCCACATTTAATCAGCCAAGTGATTGGCTGATTAAATGAAAAGAGCAAAGGCCAGTGTCTGGTTCATTAAAAATTTGGAGATATGCTGAAATCGATCTCTAATTCTTCAGATTGATGTTTTTATCTATCTACTAGCTTTATATCATTATTTTTTGTTATATTTATAGACATTACTAAATCAGTTTTACGTTTATTCCTTTAAATTTAATACTTATTCAAGGATATCTTGTATCAGATTATAGATTATGCCTACAAAGCCTGTTATTTAATCATTAATGGTTAACGATTATATAACAGGTTTTGTTGTAACTAACAATTTCTGTTGTTAATTTAATCATTACATCAATATATTTTGTAACGATTAAATTAATAAAAATGATTAAAATTACCAAACATTTTATTTAAATATTGAAAAGATATACACAATATTTAAAAGAATACTTTTTCACTTATTTAAGTATTTACATATTTTATTTTTTCCAGTCAAAACCTACTCCATCGTCTCCTGGTAATATACAAAATTGTTTAAAGGAAAATTATATTGTTTATTGTTTCTCTGTCAGTTCCTTTAGATAGTTTTCACTCACATTAATTAATAAATTTTGTTATTCAGTTTGAAAATTCTGAATAAATATGAGATTATTGAAAATAAACCGTTTAGTTATAAAAAAAATAATAATAATCTGTCAGATTAATCCAATTAAGATTAATTGATAAATAGCATCATTAGAACTAATTTGCGTAATATGCCACAGTTTTAATTTATAAAAAAAAGTAAGATTGAATTATACGAGATTTTAAAATTTAAACTTGATGGATTTAGAATATTTTTTTTTTCAAAATATAATTAATTTAGAGTTCGAGAAAGTGATAAATTTAATCCCAAATAAAAAACAATTAAATGTATTATCAAATGTTTTAGAAAAGTTGCTATTTTACGAGTTGGTAAACTCTTCATAGAAAAAGCGGTTTTTAAATCTTCATCTTCTCAAGTTTATATGAATTTACGAATATATAAATTTATTTTAAATGAATATTTATACAGGATAATATCCTATCTTACAATATTTATCTTTTTTACTCTTTCCGCTTAACGTAATCATTCGAGCTTAAAGAATAAATTAATAATTTTTTTCTTAATAATTAATATAATTATCGAATTTTGAAAAAATTCGTTTTTTTTTATGATTCTTTTAATTCGAAAAATTTTTAAAGCGAAATTTAATATAATTCGTGTGAAATTAATGCAATTCTATCTGAAATATTAAATTTATTGAGAAGTATTGGTATAAAATGTAATGAAAATCATAAGCGACATATATTTCAAAGGATAAAATGAGATAAAGGTATGAAAGACACCCACAAAAATCCATAAAAGATGGTGACATTAATAAAAATTTAAAGTGCGATAAAAATAATAATGAAAATTATAACGACATTTACAAAATTATTGAGTTAAATATAGTTGATCTTGAAGAAATTAAAAAATTATTTTATGATTTTGGATTTTCACTTGGATTTAAAAATTAACTATAAAAGTGCCAGGCACTTTCTTCCATTCAAAAAAAGAATTTTGATAAGAAACAGTTCATTATCGAAAGAAATGATGTAAGTACTGGTAAATGTACCTTTAATTGAGATTTTGTAAAAGCGTATTACGTAGAATTGACTTAATATTTCTTCCTAATATTGTAATAAATTTCGTCAGAAGTTAAGTTAAAAAGAGTCAAATGATATACACAAAAATAATTTTATAAAATCTTTTATCTAATTTTGAAAACGACCATACTGATCGGAACATAAAACTTACTTTAAGATTCATTATAAGTCTATTGTAATATTTCATCTACCATAGTCTTATAGTTTGATATCATTATTTACTTTCTTCATACGATATACTAAAAAGTGACCAGACGTCCCGGATTAGCCGGGACAGTACCGGTTTTTGGGTCTTTGTCTCGTTTTTTACTTATAAGTAAATAGTTCGTATTAAAAAATTTTAAAAATGAATAACTAAATTTAATTTTAAAAAATTAGCTTCCGAAGAATTCTCCTTCCAAACTTTTACTATACATAGAATATGATTACCCTGTTGGGTCATCCTAACATAATCAATATGAATGAATCAATCTGAAGAAAAAGTAATAGTAAAATATATTGTTTATGTTTTTTTTTATCTCTTTCCGCTTTCTTTTTGCAAATTTTTTAATGATTTACTTTTCATTTTTTCTAATTTTTTTCATTTTGTCCAACTCCATACCCTCTACGTTCCTCTATATCTAGAGCGTCCCGGGTTGAAGTTCAGAAAATTTGGTCACTAGATATACAGTATACAGTAGAATATTGTAGTTAGCACTTTGTTATGGCTAAATTAAGCCGTATTATAATAGTAAAGTACTTTTATTTCAAAACAAATGTACTCATAAAATAATATCAGTATCGATAAAAAATAATCATGAATATTATTTCACATCTTTTCCTCATATTTAGCCTGGAAATTCTCAAAAAGATACAATGAATCGCTGAAAACTACGTGACATCGACGTGATTTTTGGGATCAATAGAGAAAAGGACAAAAGTTCGAGTCATAAAATAACTTTCTTTGCCGGCTTTTAGTGAAAAATAATTGCTTGGAAAAAACCAAAGAACTCGGTGCCATTTTTATATCACTCCTTTAGATAGCAAAAGGTTTCATCGAATTTTTTATTTTTTTTTGCCATATAGGAATGAAGGTCAACCATCTTTGGCATGTTGATACTTGTCTACGCATAAAATTTATTTAAATTATATTATTATTTTTATTATTTATTTTGTTCTCAAAGAATATAATAAAAATATCCAAATTTATTTATTCTCTACATACTTCTGTAATACTTAGGGATTGATTTTCGTTATAGGTTACTCACCATATTGTTATAATAAATAAGAAAATCCTCGAAGCAGATGTCATCGACAGTAATCAATAACCCACGTTCATGTCAGAGTTTTGAAATTATTCTTCCTCGTAAAGAGATAAAAAAAGATTAGTTATAAAAAATACGTCAATCATTAAATTATTCTTTACTTGTTTACTTTTATGGAAGGGAAAAATCAAAATGGTTTTTCTTCTTCAATTTCTTGACCTAAAATTTATTTCGGTTCTAAAAATTTACGGAACTATAGATTTTAAAAAAAAAAAGGCATTGAGCTTTTTCCAAGAAAATAACGAAAATCGCCCATTGTGGTTCCTGTAAATAAAGAAGCGATGGTAACCCCTTGACAGTTTGTATTTTCCTTCAATATGAAAATATGTTTTGCACTTAGATTTAGACTACAAAGAATTGTTAAACTTCAGAAAAAATCAATTTTGATAAATACAGTAGAGATTGACAAGTTCATCGTTAACCATTTCTACAATAATTTTCTCTGAATATGGAGAATCTTCCTTATTTATAGAATCTTATAGTGCTGCCATCTAGTATTTAAAAAATAATTTATGAATAAAATATGTTTTTTTTAATTTCATTATTATAAAATTTAATACAATATTATTACTGATTCGATCGAATAATCCACTAAAATATTTAAATTACTCGAATAATTCGAGTAATTTAAATATTTTAGTTCTTATTCTTAAATTCTTAATTGTTCATTATGCTTTCAATTACTAAAAAGAGATATTTTGAAATTTTATATAAAATATATATAAATAATTTTAAATAAATGTTATTAAACTTCATTTAATTACTTTTTTTTGCAATTCTGCTGGTATTATTTAATAATTTATTTTTTGAAATTTGAAATATATTTATATAAAAAACGATGATTAAAATATTGTAAGCATTGAAAATGCGATAATTATAAATTAATTATTAGATTCGTAATTTAATTTATTTTAAATATATTTATTGCGTTGATACGTAATTTTTAGTTTTTCTTAATAAATCGCTCAGAAATTAATAAATATAACATTATTAAATTTTTTAATCTTATTAAAAGTTTAACTTAATATTAATATTTAAAATTTTATTATTTATAATTTAAAACAAGTTATAAATTTTTATCACTTAAACAAAATAAAATGAATCAATTCTTTCAATAAATTTGACCGCTAGTTAGCGCAGAAAGCAAGATGGCGGTATTGATTGAAACAAGTATTGCAAATTTTTTTTCTTCTAACATTTACAATATGATTTTATTGGATATGAACTACACTCTAACAAACTGCTGCAATGTTTTGTTTTATTGTTATAAATTATTGTTTCGTGTTTTCAGGGTGTTTTTCAATATGTTTTTCCAAATGGATAACTTTCTGTATATATACAGCAATTTTCTGGAAATTAACTTCCTCTTTTAAGGATATATTAGATACTTACATACATCATACTTATGTTGAAATACACGTAAAATATTATATATTATTAAAAAAACGAATTATTTCGTTTTGAGAGATTTAACAAAAAGTATTGCAAATGCTTAATATCCACATAAGTACCAGAATATGTTCTGAAACGTAGATTTTTACGAAAGATTTACTTAGATATGTCATATTATGCATATAATATATAAGTTAATATTATGTTGGATGTAATTTATGGAAAAAAAGAACAAATTTTTGGTCACTGTGAAATTACCGATATTTGGTATTAAGTGTAAGATTATTTTAGAAGATAGTTTTACAAGCACTGTATCTGATTTTGGAATTTTTGCCTGTAAGCACCTGGTCCCAATAAATATATTCGATAGTAATCTTTTTATCCCAAAACGAAATCCATGGAGATTACAAAACTTAACCGAAAGTAAAAAGAACTTTTTTTGAATTATATTCCACTTTAAGCTTTAAAGTAAACAATTTATTGATTGAAAGATAACAAAAATGTTATTCTTGTTGAAATATAAGAATTGATATAACGCATAAGTTGCTCAAAATTCTATAATCATTCGGATAATTTTTCGATAAGTATTTTCATAGTAATTCTGCAAAGTTAATTGAACGATGCCTTTAAAATTCTTTGCCACGTCTTCTGAATTTTAATAGTTTATAGAAGAAAAAAATGAGGAAAATTTCAGTATTATAGTGGATAATTGATCGAAATACCATTTTCTTTTATAATTTGGAGGAGTTTTGCTGGCAAAAATATAAATTTGGAAGGCGATGCTCGATTCCGTATAGCAGAAAATTAATTTTTAAGATATAGATAATTGAAAATGCAGTGAAGCATTCAAATAAAGTGATATGCTAATTAAAAAGAGATTAACTGCAATGGCATAATTAATGTTTATTGTATTTAATAGAATTACGAATAATTTTACACTTTCTTTAGCCGTGTATCAGGTTTAGATTTTTTTGAATCATTATAAAAACAGTATAATTCGGTATGTTGTAGTAAGTAAAATGCTAATAGGGAATTTTATAAGCTTTATGAACTTCAAAGGATATGCTAGAACGATTTTTTCATCAATATTAATTTATTTGTATATAAATAATAATTTGTTATTTCGTACATCAGTGATTCGAGTCAATATTTAATTATTCAAGATCCGCAGTATTGAATTAAGTAAGAATAGGTATGTAATGCTGATACATTTTAATTAATCGGGAAGACTGAAACACGCAAATTCCAAACAATAGCGTTTCTCTCTCCAGTTGAAATTGCACAGAGCTCGACACGAAAACATTAGGAAAAATAGAGTTGATAGGCAAACTAATCTGTGCATTATAACCTTTTAATCAGCGATATGAATTTTTATAATTATGTTTTTACTAATTATTGCAGAAAAAAATTGGCAGAAATAATTACTTTTTATATCTGCGAATGTTTTCTTTGCGTGTGAAAGACATCGTTTACTTTTAAATAAATAAAACGTGATTAAACAGTTATTTCTCTATCCAGATCAAAAATTCAGCATATGTACACCATAGATCTTTGTTATGAATTCCAAAATGCATTATTCAGTACAGTAGCGAGTTTTCTACTTTTTTACGTTGTTTAAAACGAGGAAACATAAATATAATAAATAATTTTAAATATTTCCTCTTTGTTAGATCTATATTGGTATAATGTGAAAAATCCCATTAATCCGGACATACCAATGCCCATAAAATACTACAGATTAATGACGTTTTAATATTCAGTAAGACCACGCTTAACGTTGCTCCGTTTAATGCTGTTTCGATATAACGCGTATTTTCGAATTCCATATTTTTATTGATTCACTTTGGCATGGTTTTTCAAACCATTATTCTTACATAAATCCGAAATGGCAGAAATTTGTTGCTTCGATACTCCTATGCCATCTCACAGTGCGTTTGATATCAGTGCAGTGCAATACATACGAAAGTCTGCAGCTGGTCAAAGTTCATATTTATGATCATTCATCAGCGTTATTTTACAGTTAAGTCAGAAGTCATATTTATGATCGGCCATCATTATTTTACAATAATAAAAATAACAATTATCCCATTTTAGTTTTAACCTGAATGCCTGCCACTTCAAACTATAATTCCTTGAAGTTAGAATGTTATTCTTTCATCAACAGCGTTTACGGCTTACCGCAATCTGATTATTGCTTTTTGTTCTTAAAACTTTTTATTTTCTAATTGCGAATTTTTTCACGAATGATTTATGAATACAAATCGATATTACAATAAAGTTTACTGCAGTCTGATTACTGCTTTTTGTTCTTAAAACTTTTTATTTTCTAATTTTAAAATTTACTGCATTTTGTTCTTAAAACTTTTTATTTTCTAATTTTAAGAATTCATGAATGATTTATTATGAATCTCAAATCGATATTAACAATAAAATGCCTATAATTAATGATGCTTTTTGTTCTTAAAACTTTTTATTTTCTAATTTTAAGAATTTTTTCTGATTACTACTCTTTGTTCTTAAAACTTTTTATTTTCTAATTTTAAGAATTTTTTCATTGAATGATTTATGAATCTAAATCGATATTAGCAATAAAAAATGTCAATAATTAATGTAATACAATAGTAATAATACATGTTACAAAATAAAATTAAAAAGAACGCTATGTATTTATTTTTTATTCATTTTCCTGTTTCACCTATCTTCATTATTTACGTTTTAAAATGATCTCGTTTTAAAGCTGTTTCATTTAGCGCTTTTGTTTTTTGGAACGTATCCCCCGCGTTAAATGAGGTCTTACTGTACTATTGTATATTTCTTATAATATTTTATATTTGTGAAACAAATATAATTTTTTTTTAAATTTGATTACTTTTTAACTTTAATAATATACAATTTTTTTTCTGTGATAGAGTATAGGATAACAAAAAGAACAAAAATTAAAAATAAACAATGTATATTGAATGTTATTTTAATAAAAACAACTGAAAATTCTCTTCTTTGGTTAACAGTAAGAACAAAATTTTTAGTTTCTTTGGTTAAACTGTAGAGAATGAATATCTCAAATAATTTTATAATTTATTCGTTATATGGACTATATCTATATCTAAACTTTCTATACAGATATATAATTATCTTACAAGTATATAGATATAATTACGAGTGAATAACAATGTATCGATTATGCAGTTAAGTTAGTTATGCTAATAATTTCAGTCAACTGTTCATGAATAGTTACAAAGTTCAAAACATTGTATATTCGTTCGTATTTTATATTTAAAAATTATTCATCCTTTATATAGAGAACTTTCTACTAAATCATTTTCTTTCGAAATAATAATAGAGAATCATTCTAAATTTCAAATATTGTATATTCGTTCGTATTTTATATTTAAAAATTATTCTTCCTTTATATAGAAAACTTTCTACTAAATCATTTTCTTTCGAAATAATAATAGAGAATCATTCTAAATTTCAAAATAAAAAGTTATAGAAACATTTCTTTTAAATTTAGAAGGACTTCGCCTTCAGACTAACAAAACCAATCTGGAGAAATAACAAAGGGTACGCATGGCAAAAAAAAAAAGAACAAGTATGAAAAACAAAAAATAGCCGAGAATAATATAAATGAATTATTTATGTTAATAAAAATGCAAAAATTTTCTCAATTTAAAATATAAAAACTGATGTAAGAAATGAACAGAGAGATTTTTCAAATGATGATGTTATCCCATTCTTACGAAATATTTTATCCCTTCGTTCTTGCGAGTTATTATTTTGAAATATCTTCAGTACAGCCATGGAAGGTTAAAGAAATAGGAAACGAAAAATGATTTGGTTTTTCAGTCTATAAATGCGAAATTTTATCACGATATAAACATATATACTTTTTAAATGAAAAACACGATAACACCAAAATGAAAAAATTTATTTGACATATAATAAAAAAAAATTTTTGCTGAAATAAAATGACATATTTGGACATTCCAATAAAAAAATAGATGAACATTCATGGTGATAACTATACTCGAGTCATTTTTATAAGAAAAAAATGAATACGTAAGGTGAATTTTTATTTAAATTTATTTATTTTGTCATATATTCGTCCATAAAATATATAGAGAAATATCTAAAACCATTTAAATTTTAGAATATTCTTTACGTGAAGACGTAATTATATATTCTGAGCTTCTTTTAAGAATCTATTACGAGATAGCAACAGTTTGAAATAAAATTATAGATTCAATAATTTAAACTTTAAAAATAGTTATCTTAGAAAGCGTCGATCGTGAATTAATTATGCATAAGAAAGTTTGACAATTTAGAATTTCTGTTTATCTGGAAGCTAGATAATAAATCAATAGGATCAATTGCTATTTCTTTTGCTTTATTCTCTGTTGTTAACCTTTCCATCAGTATCTTCTTGATGAGAAAATTCTTAATCCAGAGTAAATCAGAAGAAACAGAAAGGAATCCTATTGATTTTTTAGCTAGAGAAATTTTAAAGATATATTATTTTGAAATGAATCTAGCATACATGATCACTGCCGTTTTTTATACTCATTTAAAAAGTTTTTTTTTAATATAAAAATCATATTTATATACTGCCGATAGAAGCTTTACTTATATTTTTAAATCCCGAGTGTTTTGTTTCGGATAGTAAGAACTATATCGGATAGTAAAATTTTAAGTAGTTTTAAAAAAATCTGAATATTGTTATAAACAAACATATAAAGTAAATAAAATAATGTTCTCAAAACGTTGTATCTATAACTGAATAATGTATAAGAAGTAAAAAGATCAAAATTGAATACTAAATCAAAAGAAATATAATCTTATGTGGAATTTTTGTTTCATAACGATTTTGCTTTTTGCCAAGCGGCAGCTCAGTTTGCATATTTGTAACACTGACAATCGTGATTGGAATATTTTGCCTTGTATAGTAAGAACATTCGTAAGTTTTCCTTTCTGTTTGAATGCATCTTATATTCTTTAATACGCTATAGCGAATTTATAAAAATTAGTAATAATAAAATGAGTGGAAAACTTCCAGTGACTCGTTTATGTTTTTCTGGGAATTTTTAATCTATTTTTTAAAGAATAGAGTCTTATGAGATCAGCATAAATATGTCTGTATGCATTTTTTGAAGTAATTACTATATATTCATGAATTTGATAGGTATATTTGTCAGAGAATATGATCTCCACTTCGCAATTTTAATACTTAGTTTTAACCATTTAAAAAAGGCAAAATTCAAACATTTTGAAGCATTCTTTTAATATATTTTGAATCAATTTTTATGAAATTTAGTAGGAAAATCAAGCCATAGAAGTTTAACCTTGAAGACAAATCTGAATGGTGTGTCGACAATTCGACCATTTAAAAATGGTGGCTGTTCCGACTTCTAAGGTTTCTCTCTAATTACTTTTGAACTATTTGATTAATTTTTATGAAATTCAATTAGGAGGTCAGGCAGTTAACTCTGACCTTGAATTAAAATTAATTAAACTTTCAAATATTTGAAAATAAAAATGGTATACATTCAAACTTCTGAATTTTTTTCTTATAATAATTGAATTATTTGATGAAATTTAAAAGAGTAATATCTATGAAGATGACTTCTATCACGAAATTTTAGAGACTCTAAAATAGTACTCGTATACATATTCGGAAAGTAGAAGGACTACTTCTTCCTATTGGAATGATTCTCTCATAATAACCCTTTAATATAATTTTAGTATGAAAATTTTGTTACATTAATGAGTGGTGAAATTCAAATAATTTAATAACCGGTTCGCTGCCCCGATTATTATTTCATACAGTTAATACCTGAAGTAAGAAAAATAAAAGAGATATACAAAACTAGATTATGATATATTATGCGCTTCCGAATGGATGATAAGATAACCCTTGAAATCTATATTTCCATTGGTTCATTGTATCCTAGCTTCTTATTGGTTTTTACCAATCGAGGAACACCAGCGCAGGAATAACATCTCGTGGGAATTTTGGGCCTAACACAAAGCTGAAACAAATGACAGCGTGTCACACTCCCTGGCTATTTGGCACTTTTTCTCTTTACGTTATATGTTTCTTTTACTGATTGTTATTTCAACGCGAAGGATAAAAATGTAATATTTCATCAAAGGTATAATGAGTTTTATGAAATGAATAAATAAATATCACAAGCAGAGTTCCGTTTAATTTTTTTCACCTATGGACGGGATGGGCGTTTAGAATACGCTATTGTGCAGATAAACGTTAAAAAAAGATTAAGGAATGTAAATTTATGTCTCCACATTGGGCGGTTGCCCAGGCGCCCACCTTAGAAAGAACCTTGATTACAATTGCCATTTTAACAACCGGTTCGCCGAACTCAACAAAAAATTGTTTATCTGTTCTACGAACCGGCTGAATCCTACCACTGTATATAATATATATATTATATACAGTGGAGGGATTCAGCCAGTTGATAGAAACTGGCTGAATCACACTGACAATCGTGATTGGAAATTTTGTCTTGTATAGTAAGAACATTCGTAAGTTTTCCTTTCTGTTTGTATTTCCAGTAAATGATCATTACATATAAGTGATCTTATTATGGCAGAATATGATGATCATTTACTGGCACTAAATGATCATTTTGTACACAAACACACTTATAATACATGGCAGTAAAAATATCGAACTGGCTATATCCCACCATTGTATATAATATATATAGGGTAAGTCCGGGAGATATGGACCAGCGGATGAGATGGACCAGTAGTTTGTTTAGCGAACCGGTCGCTAAAATATCGTGGAACTACTATTGCCTGCTAATGTTGGATGAGAATGATAGTCGTTGTTGTTTTTGTGTTTTTTTGTACAAGTATTTCAGCTAATATATTGCCAAATACAAATTAAATTAGTCAATTTTATTTTCATTATTTAGATAGGAATATAATACGCATGTTATATGCTAATGTTTTTGAAGCAATGGTTTACGGAAAATTCGCCCCCTGCATTTCGCCTCCGACAATTCGCCCCCTACATTTCGCCCGAGAACGTTTCGCCCCCGGATCATTTCGCCCCCAGAACATTTCGCCCCCTGCACTTTTCGCCCCCAGCACATTTCGCCCCCTGTACCTAATAAATTGGCCCCCAAATTCAAAATATCCCCTGTAGATAATGAATAGGCTACAAAATTGCAAATATAGTCAACTCTCGATATCTGGAATTTTTATTGAAATCCTAACCCTTTAGTAGATATTCGATGTAAACAAATTAAATCTAATTAATTAGCAAAAATTAAAAAAGTAAAATCTGGCTTAATTTTCA
>AYEL01047236.1:0-27177 GCA_000484575.1 Olivierus martensii
GCTGTTTCATTTAGCGCTTTGTTTCCTTGGAATGTATCCCCCGTGTTAAACAGGGTCTTACTATACAGTGGGATTTTACATATATCACACAATATATTAACATACATCACAATCATCAGCCGCAAACAAACTGATCGAATGTGGTTGGTAGTATCGGCAGTTACTTAATGGAAACTATTTATCATGAAAAACAAACAGTTTGTGTTTACACAGAGAAATATTTATTTTCACAGCCTAGGATTTGACTACAATATCATATTAAGGTAAGCTACCTTAGATGTCCTTAGTTAATTCACCTGAAGATGACTTTGTAATCAAATCCTGGGTTGTGAAAATAAATATTTTTCTGTGTAAACACAAACTGTTTCTGTTTTCCATGATCAAATGTGCTTGATTTACAAAAGCTAAAATTACTTGGTTGTGTTATCTGATTCTGGTGTCGTGCATGTATTTCTAGTGACATGTAATATTGTAGCACAATGTAACTTTAGACAGTGATAAATAGGAAAAAATGTCTAAAAGATACATTATTAGTAGTATGTTTATATCCCATTGTGGGTATTACTGGGTTCTAGGAACCAATTTTCCAACAAACTTATCTTGGGATTCGGGAACTGGAAAACGAAAAATTCCCGGGAACGGGCGAGAAGGAATTTTCCCTGGAAACACTACACATAACACCCTAAAAAACAATATATGTAAAACAAAAGAGAAAAGTATACAGTCTATATAACATTCATTTAATAATTATGTCTTCCTTACCACTGTTTCATTAAAACGAGAACGTTTGTTTCGTTAACAACATCGACTTCACTTTCTGAACTTTTTCTTCATTTAAAGTTTGTGTATCTTCTTCTCTCTTTACAAAATCTCTAATCTAACCTGCTACAACCCACTAGAAAACAATCGTTTTAGCACATATCCAAAAAAATTTATGAAATAAAATTTTTTTTTCTATTTCACATTCCTCTATTGAAGAATAAAAACTTATTTTTTTATACAAGGCCTGAATGTTTTGAACACAAAATACTCAATTGTCATCAATTAACTCAATTTCAAAATTATAGAAAACTAGTGAAATTGAATTTATGTCTAAATTTAGCAAAGTATTTCCCAATGATTAAAATTTGTGTGTATTGTGTGTCCATGATGTAGATTTATAAAAATTAATAAAAATGTTTCATGTTGTAGGCAAGTAAATGTAATTTTCTAAATGTGTCAACTAAAAACCATGTAGTAAAAGTTCCGTGTTATATGAGGGTTTCCACAATTTTCAAATTGTGTTAGAGTGAAACCTTGTTGTAAGAAATTGTGTTATAGAAGGGATACCTGTACATGACAACAACATTGAACAAAAGTTATGTAATGTTTCATTTTTTATAGATTTTTTTCTGAAAATATGATCCAAATTTCTTCATTCATGGCTTATTTCATTCAGAGGACTGGCTGCTATCTGAAATTAGCAATTATTTCTTTAGATGACTAAATTACAATATAAAAATATTATATTATCTTCAATCATACATACAAAACAATAATTTCACAGAGAAATAAAATTCAAAAAAATGTTTACATTGTTAGAAATAGAACAAACATAATAAATCTTAAAAATTTTAAAAGATATCAATGAAAATAAAGTGAGATTTGATCATTTTAATTTTTTTTATATTAATTAGGTTTAATTACAAAAAACTGCTGATGGGTAGTTGCAATCAAAATTAAAATTTCTGGCAGTGAATGAGTAAATAATCAAACTTAATGACAGTATTTCTAAATGTTCATTCACTGCTTACTTTAATATATTTAATTACAACTAGCCAATAAGCAGGAATTATTATACTCACATAGATAAATTGCTTAAACGAAATTTAAAGAAGCGCTTTCGGAATTCTTGTATTCCCTCTTCAGCTTTACTTTCGAAAATAATTCTATTCTAAATCGTTGTTGTTTAAAGTTAAACTTGAACATAATTATTGAAACACATGCCATAATAAACTGGTTTTCCAACTTAATTTTAAAAGGTTTTTAAATATTAAAATATTATTAAGTACGATAAAACAAAAATTTATTATAATGAAACTTCAGTATTAAATTAGTTTAATCAAAACTTCCAGGCACTACTTAGTTCTCCTAGATGTAATTTGTTGATAGGTTTAATCGTTTGTTTTCTCTTATTAAAGATAGCAAGAGATTCTTCCCACCTTCCTATATATGGATTTTCTTGTTTCTTAATGATTTTTGCACTATCCCAATTTATATCCAGATTACTGTTTAAAGCTCTTTGCACCAAGGCAGTAGTGGCCTTCTTCAATGTCATATTTATGTTCTGATATCCTTTTGGGAAGAGTGTGAGAAGTATATCCAATGTATAGTTGTTCTTGTTGTAAATCCTTGTCTGTAAATTCTATTTGATATACATCTGGGGTTTGATTTTTGTCTATCCGGTCTTTGTCATTCCTCAAACAATTGAATATTGTGTTCCTTCTAGTGAATACTACCCTTTTTCCTATTTAACTGAAAAAGAGAAGGCCACTACTGCCTTTTTTCATTGGTGGAAATAAGTAAAAATCACAGGGAGCTAAGTCCAGTGAATAGGCAGGATGTGGAAGCACTTTAGTATCAGTTTTGGCGAGAAACTATTTGACCATTTTGGACTGACGTGCAGGTGTATTGTCATGCAGAAAGTACCATTGTCCACTTTGCCACATCTGAGGCTGTTTACTGTTCTACCCTCGGGAATAAATTCTGAATGAACAATTCTTTCAGAATCAAAAAATACCTCCATCAAGACTTTTCCTTTGCTGCGATCTTGCCAGAATTTTTTCGATCGTGGTGAGGATGGCGACTTCCATGTTGAAGTAGCACGTTTTGGCTGAATATCAAATAAATAGCACCAAGTTTCATCACCTGTTATGATCTTGTTCAGAAAAGTTGGATCCTTATTGGCTTTGTTGATTAATTCACCCGATATTATCATTTGTTCTTCCTTTTGTTCAGAGGTCAAAAGACGAGGAACAATGTGCCAAGACACTCGATGCATGTTAAGATCCTCCGTCAAAATAAGCTGGCAGCTAGTCTTCATTAAGTGAGTGGTCTTAGCGATGTTTTCAACGGTTTGGCAAAGATCTTTGCAAACACACTGAGATACCAAATTAACATTTTCCTTAGTCCGTGAAGTCGCAATTCTGCCAGAGCACTCATTGTCAGTGATGGATTCTTGGCCCTCTTTAAAACACCGATACCATTCTTGTACACCTTCGATCTCAACATTGTAGAATCACCGTACACCTTCCTTAGCATTTCTAAAGTCACTGCAGATGTTTTACCCAAACGCTGACAAAATTTTATGTTACAGCGTTGTTCTTGAAAAGCCATGTTTCTTATGTCGCAGAACAAATTTAACTATCTCAGAACAAAAGGTCTGCACGTCAGTTCATCACATGACACAGTCAAAACCATCCTGAACACAGAGGGAAGGGATGGTAGAATGCATTTCAAATGGTATTACTTTAACTACATGCTTTGGTTATCATGGGTGACCATAGTCCCTGAACTTTTGGATCGTACCTCGTATTTACTGATTTATTAGAAATGTATACAATAGTGTTGTAATTAACCAATGCCAGCATTCAGTAAACAAAGAGGCTAACCAGATGCAACATTCTCAGGAGTGAGAAAACATAATCCTTTATCTTCATTCAGCAATTGATATTATAAGAAGATTTTTGAAAAAGAAAATAGGGTTAACAGCCTCAAGAGAAGGCAAAAAACAATCTTTATGATGCTTTAGGAATGATAAATATAGACTGTCTACAGAATCCCAAACAGAACTGCGTGTTAAACCAGCTATAAATAACAATATGGATATGAGATAAGAATATGTAGATGGTATTAAAAGTTTAAAACAAGAGGCTTAGCAAACACAAAAATAATATCAAGTAACGAAAAATTTAGTGCAGTTTTTAGCAGCGTTCACTGCAATGATTTGTTTTATCTTGTAGTGATTTGCTGAGTGCAATTTTTTGTTTGCATCATAAAACATAGATATGCATCAGTCAATCAGTATGCTCTAATTTGATATGTATTCTTTTTTCTGTGACTTTGAACTCTTAATATGTCATTTGAACCTTATGTAATTCAGGCTTGTTTGCTTTACGAATTTAAACTCAGTTTGAAGATTTCAGAAGCATCCTGCATAATATGTGTGGCATTTAGAAAAGATGTAGTAAAAGAATGCAATACACAGAAATAGTTTAAAAAATTTGTTTCTGGGGATGAATCACTTTAAGATATTATCATAGGTAATATAATCATTAAGCTTTATTAGGATAATTATAAAAAGTATGTAGCAATATAATATAATATAATAAATTTAATTTTTAAATTACACTGATAACTTACTTTGCCAGCATAATGTTGAATGATGAATCCACATCCAATATTTTGAAAATGAAGATGGCTGACAAATTCTTTTGCTAATTTCTAAATAATTAAAATAACAATAATTAATTAAATTTTATTAATTAATTGATTTATTGTTTAAAATAAAAAGACAGAGTTTTATTTCTAAATTTCAATTTGTGAATAAAGATTGTGATATAAAGACATCTTCACTATACACTGCTCAATATTAATAAACAATAAAAATGTTCAGCTCACAGAGCAGGAAATAACACACTCACGTTCATTAAAATAAACTTTAATTAAAGTTTATTTTAATGAACGTGAGTGTGTTATTTTCTGCTCTGTGAGCTGAATGTTTTTATGGTTTCAGATTGTGATTTTCAGCATTTTGAAATCTTAAAATTTAGTATTTTGAATAATTAATTTAGCATTTTGTAGCATCAATTGATTTCCGATTTTAGAGCATTTTGTAGAAAAATTTGATTTTTAAGTTAATGCAGATGTTTTGATCATACAATAAGACGATAATGCACTAAATAATTTAAATCCTGAAATTATAACACAAGAAGTTAATAAATTAGTAAATAATTCAATAATTTTAACTAATGTAAATGATATATATGCCAAATAAACCTAATTATCTTGCCAAATTCTATCCCTTGAAAATCTTAACAGATTTTAATGATTTGAAATAATTTTAAATTAATTTTAATGCCATCTCGCAATCAGAATATTTATTAATTATTAAATCAATAAACTTCAGTTTAGATCTACTTCAGTTATCTTAAATTTAAAAGACTTAATTAATGAAATAAAGAATTTATGTTTCAGTCATCATTAACAAGTAGATCTACAATAAAATTACAAAAATAAAACTGTATATATGGAATGAGATCATTAATAATCAGTCTTCAGCACTTGTTGTATTCATTTACTTTTAAGCTTGTAGTTACTGAAGATGGCTTTATTAAACTGAAAGATCTTATTGGGAGGAAATGAAAATAAGGCATATGTGGGAGTTACCACCAGGAGATTATCAAAAAGGATAGAAGAGCATAAAAAAGACATAAAGAAAGCAAACATAACCACTTCTCTAGCGCAAGAAGCGTATGCTAATGACATAGAATTGCAGTGGAAAGAAGCAAAAGTAATAAGAAGAATCCCTCCCCATACACTACCAACAATCACGGAGTCACTAGGAATAATGAAAAGAAAAGAAAAGGAAGCACTGATAAATGATAAGCTAGCTTGGGAGCCGTCAGACGCCTATTTTTTAAGGCATGAAAATAAAATTCTAGCATAATAAAAAATTTAATTTTCTTAAATACTAATTTATTATTGGAAAAAATGATTTGAATAAGTTATTGCTATGTAAAAATTAATTTTTCACTTACAGTTTCAATTGTTTTTAACTTACTTTTTAAAGGAGGATGAGGCTTACGAAATTATCTTTTGAATTAATTAGTATATTTTTTTATTATGTTCTGCTATTAAAGCTAATTTCGATATTGCATCATTTAATCCTGTAGCTTTAATAACTTAAAAATGAAGGACGCTGAAACTTATGACGTTTCTCCGTAATAACAATTTAACAAATTTTTATGACATTCAAGCTATAATATAGATTATATATTAGTGAAGTTATTTTAATGGCATATTTTTAATTCTCTATCATTTAAAACAGTTCAACACGTAGCGCATTTTTAATGTTTTTATGAATACATCTTTACATAATAATGGATAATTTAAATACATCTTTACATAATAATGGATAATTTAAATAATTTGTTTTATCTTGTGATCTAATAAATCATTTATTAATTATTTATTTATTTAAACAATCAGTAATAAAATATTCGATTGTAAATATTATATAATGATTTATGATTATCATTCTATTATTCTTAGTTTAAAAACTGAAAAAAAATCAATGCCTTTTATTTATACTAATCTGTATTTTATGTTACAATGCTTATTGTTTACTAAATATTTTATAATGATTTGCTAATAAATTTTTGAAAAACAATTAGAAAATATTTAATAAACAATAAGCAATGTAATATTCAAATAACTTGATTTTCTTTTTGTTAAATTTTAAAATTTTTTGATATTATTTAATTTTGTTTTCTTGGTATTATTATAAGTTATTTTCCTTGGTTGGTTGGTTAACAAATAACCTTTTATTACATGCACGAAGCATCATAGACAGTAATAGTCTATTGTTACATTTTAGTATTAAAGTTTATTTGTGTTATGTTTGTAGAGAAATTTTTGAAGGGAAATTTTCCCTATAATTTATTTATTTATTTTTTATATTAGAGAAATAATTTACACCATCATTCTGTGTTATCTGAAATTATTTTTCATTCTTTCTTGTCTTTCTTACAATAAAACTGCAATATATTAATAAATAAACATTACATTTTATTTGTTATAATTGTAATTTTCTGTTAATTTTATCAATATAAATTTGATTAAATAGTCTAATAAATGAAAAATTTGCTATTAATGTTAAATTTAGTAAAAGATATTTGCTAAATATAAAAAAAATTCAATAATTAGTTTTTATTTTGAATTTTTTGATAAAGAAATCATAAAAAAATAAATAAATAGAATATGTGTATTTAATAAGGAAAGTTAATGCTTGTGAGTGTTTGTTGGTAATAATTTTTAAGTGTAATATTGAAAGTTTAGTAATAGTTTAATGTAGTAATAGTTGATGTTTATGATATAAACTGTGATGTCAGATATAATCAATATCAGAAGAGAATTTTGGGATACAAAGCAAAATTTGTAATAATTTTATACGAATTTTGCCATTGGTTTATAGTTCTCTATTGAAGATGATTTTTACTAATTTCTTAATGATTTCTTTTTAAATTGCTATTATAATACAATACCAGGTGACCAATGTTAAAGCCGTAAATTACACATGAAAGTAACTTAAACATTCTATCTTTGTTTTTATATTAATGCTTTCTTTAATTTTACTCAAAAATTTCTAATAGGCATAAAAACATAATTTCTTCGTTTTTAAAACTAAATAGCGCTTATTTTTTATTACTATACGCTATTAATTTTTAAAAATATATTGAATATTTTGTGTTCTGATGGTTGGGAACGTAGTCTTCATTTATAACACTGCACCTAGAAAAATCGGTTCCGAGTTATGACGGATTCGAATTATGACGGAAATTTTTCAACGTAACCTCGTCGTAATTTGGGATTTTCTGTAACTGAAAAGTAGCTTTCTGTTATGTAATACGAACTTTTGGTTTAACAAGCAATATGGACCTTGATATCTGTTTTTATGCATATTTATGTTGTATATTTCTTGAGTTATTTTATCTCTAAATATATGGATTATGCATTATGCCATAATATTTCAGCTTAATAGAATTGGATGTATAAGTTATCAAAACACAAAATTTGCTTAACGGTTTTATTTATGATATTATACAATTTTATGCATTATTTTATTTAAGTCTAATAATGTTATGTTAATTTCCCCAAAATAACAAATATCTATTCTTATAAAAAAACAGAATAGTTCAAAATATAATATTTGTAAAATTCCATACAAAATTCATTCAACATAACTTCATATTATCGTATATATAATTTTTCATACATAAAAGCCTGTGTAAAATCGCATTATATTATAATCATTTTAGAGCGATTTCATCAATTGTTACATATTACATAAATTTACAATATTAATATATAGTATATTTAAACAATAATAACTATAGTGCTGTATATTTAGAGTTTAACAGTACTTTTTTCTGTACGGTTTGATATAAAAATTATAAAAGAAACAACAAAAAATAAATAAAATATTTCGAACTATTTATACTAAACTATTTGACATCATTGGGCATATTACATTCAGCACCGCTTTGAAGCGAAACCAATAAATCCAGAAAGAAATGAGAATCGCAGAAAGCATTTATATTATTTGGATTGTAGTGAAAATTGCAAATTTACAGAGATATTGATATTTATTGGTTTTAGAGCAAAATAAGAATGCATTTAACTAAACACAAATGCATTTCGATATCCAGCTAACCATCATATAGATATTTCTCTAGCTAGATTAAAACATACAAAAATTAGAGTGGTCGCATGATGATACCAATGAAGAAACATCAGCTTTCGTTTCCTTAATATAATCGACATGTCGCCTAGTTCCAACATTTATTTCTTTTTGTTTTAATTTGAGGAACATAGCTAAAACTACAAATTGCGGAATTCATTCAAGTAGCAATTTATCGCATACTATATAGCAGTGGTGATCAATCTTTTTTACTATGCGATCTACTTTTCTATAGTAAGTTATTCGGCGATCTACTCTCTTATATAGATCATGTTCCCCAACCTGATATCTAATTACGTACAACTATGCAGTTAAATGCGCTCACTTACTTTGAAGGACCCACTCTTCCAGTCCTAAAAACTTTAAAGAAACTAAAATCTTTGTGTATTTAAAAATTTATTTATCACTTTTAACTATTTTAATACAACAAATATATTGGAATAAAATATTTATTCTCTACTTCGTAAAACCAGTTAGAAAAAAAAACTACAGATTGATTACAAATTTACAATTTACAGGAAATGTTGGTTGATTAAGAAAAAAAAAGTGGAAGAAACATCAGCTTTCGTTTCCTTAATATAATCGACATGTCGCCTAGTTCCAACATTTATTTCTTTTTGTTTTAATTTGAGGAACATAGCTAAAACTACAAATTGCGGAATTCATTCAAGTAGCAATTTATCGCATACTATATAGCAGTGGTGATCAATCTTTTTTACTATGCGATCTACTTTTCTATAGTAAGTTATTCGGCGATCTACTCTCTTATATAGATCATGTTCCCCAACAACTAAAAGAGAATTAAAAAATAATACAAAATAATGGTAACTAAATTATTATGTTTTCAGTTTTAATTAAATTGATATGAAGAAGTGGCCAATCGCATACAATCATCCAAATGATCATTTGTAATTTGGTTTCTTGATTTTTCATAATGTTCATATTTGAAAAAGCAGATTTTGATAAGTATGTCAACCCAAAACACGACAGAATTTTTTGCACAATATCAATTAATATTGGAAACTTTTCACGTGTATAACAACAGATTGATTACAGACTCATAAGTTATAGGAAATACTGGATGATAAAAAAAAATTAATGTGAAATTTGGCATTGTTTGGAGCTCACAATATTTTCATTGTCATGTTGATATGAAGAAGTGGCCAATGGCAGACAATCATCCAAATGATCATTTGTAATTTGGTTTCTTGATTTTTTTTTTTTGATGTGTTCATATTTGAAAAAGCGGATTCTGACAAATATGTTGATCCGAAACACAACAGAATTTTTGGCACAATATCAGTTAATATTTGAAACATTTTATGTGTATTCTTCCAAATGATGAGAAAATTAGTTATTTGACAATTTTACAAAAAATAAATAAACAATAGCGATACACTTAAACAGAATTAAAAAATAATACAAAATAATGATAAAGAAATTATGTTTTCAGTTTTAATTAAATTTGTAAGGAGGAATAAACAAGAATTGACCAAAAATCACTCTGCGATTGACCGGTCGATGGGTTGAACACCCGTCCTATAGGCTTCTGTTTCATTTTAAGTTGAAAGAGTCTTTTTCACAAAAATTAAATTTAATTCATCAGAAATCATAGTTCATTCATTGAGTCAAAAATATGACAGCCTTAACTTGTAATTTTTCATTTAATTAATTCTAAATTAAAAAATTATTATAGCAGAATTTCTAAATTTTGTACTAACAATTGTTACTCTTTCCTATAAAAATATTTTCTTTGTTCTGTTTTCATCTCAATGTAAATTAGAAAATTCCTGATTAAAGTTGAACAGCATTTTGTGATAAGTATAAGAAAGTTTTTTACAAGGTGAATTTATGATTTTAAAATTGTATTTTTATTTATTTGATATCAGTACCAAAACAGTTTTTTGCAAAAATCTGAAATTTTAACTTAGGAAATACATATTGTCAATAGCATTTCAAACATCATTTTAAGAACAGATTTATTTTAGAGAAAACAAAAATATTTTCAAAACATGGGTCAAAATTATATAATTACAAAAATAAAATTAATTAATTATTTTATTTTGAATAATATTCAAATTTAATATTACTATCGGTTTCAAGCTAATTTATTTTAGTTTTTATATTAAATGTGAATTAAGAGATGAATATGGAAATATAATATTATATTCAAATAATACCTTAAAGTCAACGGATTAAAATATATGCCATCAAAATCTTTTTCAATAGAGTAATCTCAATATTGAATACTATAAAAAAAATCTATGAATGCTATAAAAAAAATCTATCAATTAATACAGCATACTTATCATAGGGACTCTTCAGAAGTAGATCCGCTATTTTTTAAATTGCCGAAAATAGAATGTGAAATTTGATAGATTTTCGATTACTTTAACAGCAGAACATTGTTAGTAAATTTCAAAAAAATCTCATTAATAATTTGAAAATTACTTGTAGTGTAATATATGTATAGAGTAAATCAGGGAGAGATGGTTCGGCGGGAGAGACGGCCCAGCTAAGTATACCTATTCATATTCTGGAGCCAAGATGATATTGTGGTAATGACTAATGATTATGGCATACAGTAACTAATATTCATTTGTTTGAACAGAGTAGACACTGATGTCCTTTATCTAAGATAATTAAAAATTCAAAATAGAGTAAAACCGGGAGAGATGATGCACCTATTTTTTGTTCACTGATAAAATTATTAATAATCATAATAATCATAATCAAAAACTTTTATCATTCAAAATAGCTTACATGGAACTATATGCAAAGAGTAATGACAAAAATTAGTTAACCAAAATGAAAAAAGTTGGAAAAAATCATCTCATTCAACTATATTGGGTGAGATGGTTTTTTTCCAACTTTTTAAAAACTATCTATTTTGTTACATTTTTTCATTTTGATTATCTAATTTTTGACATTACTTTATGCATACGGTTGCATGTGCGCTATTTTGAATAATAAAAATTTTTGATTATGATTATTAATAATTTTATTAGTTAAAAAAAGGTGTGCATATCTCCCGGATTTACCCTATAGCATTGTGATCATATCAATTTAAAAATAAGAGAATGTGAATGTATTCAAAAAATTCTTAATCATTGAAATCAAATCAAGCAAGATATAATTAAATTTAAATAATTTATAAATATATATATCATAACGTATAACTAAAATTAATTTCTATTTTTGGTTCTCAAAAATCAATCCTTTCTAATTTATTTTTAAATAAAAATTGGATAAATAATTTATATTTACTTTCTCAGTATGCGTCTGATCATCGATCATAAAAATATCTCGCAGCAATAAATAAGTTCTATATAGCAATAAAGTGTCACAGGCGTTAAAATTTTACTAAATGATTCCATATAATTGAAGTTTCTATTTATGTATTTAATAATTTCTATATCCTCATTAGTGTTAAGTACCTATTTAAACTTAAATATCTCGTAGACTGTGCAACAAAACTTTATAAATCACTTCGATTTGCATTACTATGAATTACACTAGTGTTTGTCGGTTTTTAAAAACCGGTTTTTTTGGGGTAAATTTATAAAATTCGAAAATGGTTTTTAAATTTAAAAACCGGTTTTAGATACTAAATTTAATATGGAAAACTTAATTAAAAACGTTATTTAATAAAAACGCTAACATTTTGACTTGAAATTGCTTTAATAAATAAAACTGCAATAAACTTTTGCTATATTTGCAAAATCCACAAAACATTTCAACATTAAAATCTAGTGTATTTCCACTATAGTTGCCGGCACGAAAGTTGGAGGAAAATGACGCATGCGTGTTGTATGTCCTTGTCACACCACTTGCAGGTGTCAAGTAATATATGACACAAACAAACAATATAATCAGACTTTGTTAACAGAATTTCAAATAATAATCGTCTAGAAATCATCTTTAAGAAACTAAAAACTAGTGAACTGTTGCACGTTTATTCTTAATTAATTAAATAATTTGTTTTCATTATTATATGTTAATTATCATTTAGTTAAATATATTTTTATATGGTTATAATTTTATTAATTTTAATAATGATATTGTCAGATTTGAATTGATTGTTAAAAAAAATAACGATTGACTGAGCTAATTAATCATGTGATGCGATGACGAGCTGTTTTACAGAGCTCTATTTTGTCGGAAGTTCACATAATCAAGAGTCGTTAACCAAAGCATGCGTCGTTAACCAAGACACTTTTTTTCTTTCAACCACTCGTCATTAACCAAAGTCGTCGTTATCTGAGGCTGTGGTTAACCAAGGTGCCACTGTATATTAAAAATTGTTTCAAATTACTATACAATATTACATGTACCATAGAAATTTGCTTGACAGTTCTGATTTGTTTCATAAAATCTGTTTTTAAACAATTACAGGAAATATGTTTAAAAGTTTAATTAATTCTAAATTAAGCTGTTAAATATTATTTTATATCGTTTTGAAAATTATTTGCATCACAGTTTTTATCACAATAAGAAACAATAAGGATAAGATTGAACTGCAAAAAAAAGAGAGTGGTTTATATTTTATTGTAGAAGAATGTCTAAGCAGCAAAGAATAGTATGTTGTGTGTATGGTTAGGTGCTTGAATATGAGGATGAAAGAATACAGAAAAGATATAGAGGGAAAAAAAAGAACTTTAACAATGATCTTAGCATAAAGTGCCAACAGTTACAAGTTAGATATAGGATGCATAATATAAAAACAGCAAAGGAGATACATAGAAGTTATGAAGAAAAAATGGTAGAGATAATAATAATTTATAAAGAGAAAATGAAGAGTAGGAATGATGTTAATTCCTGAAAAACCTGAAGATGTCATGGAGATAGTATGCAAAGAAAGTAGGACTTAGTTAAGATTGTAGGATGAAGAGTAGAAGAAAGCTCAGCATAAGGATTCTTAAGGAATGTGTTGTTAATATGATAAAATATATGTTTGTTTATTTATTAACTTGCTGAGGTCATTGATGTGTATACATATCATGAAAGTGGAACAGAAACAAAAAAAAAAAGATTTAAAAAAAATTCAATCCTGATTTAATCAGTGCAGCTATTGTGGATCAGTATTTTTGCATTTATTGGTTGAAAATATGTTCCTCCAATTATGGTTCCTAAATTTTTTGATTGCTGAAATTTCTTTAAATTATATTTTTATGATAGATAATTTGAATAGATTGTATTAGTAGAATTTGGATTATATTTTATACAATCTTATTGATTCTGCATTTCTGTTTTATTAATTTTATTTTGGTTTTGGGATGAGTTAATTTTATTTTTGAAATTTTAATTAAAAAATGAAATTTTTATGATGAACTCTAAAATTTATAAAACTAAAAAAATATTGTCAATAATACAAAAATATTGATTAATTTTGTTAAAATAAATAATATTGCGTATTTGTTCATTTATTGCTTTACTTTTACTTATAATTAAGTAAAATACAAGAAAATCTGAAAGTAAACCCCCTCAGGCTATTCAAAAGAACATGGTACTTTTATTGTTTTATGGTGGCCAGTCATTTTGCAAGAAATTATGGCCAAGCTTACTTTACTATGCTGCATGTGGTATTGAGTGTAGTGTGTCAACAAAGCATCTACAAGCCAATTAAAACAAAGCAAACAATATTATAGTTATTTATGTATAAGGGGATAATTTTCATATATGTTTGAATTTTTGATATAAATTTGGAAATTTATAAAAAATTAAAATAAAAATTATCGATATGAAGGAAAAGCATACCAATAAATATATTTTATTAATGAAAATGACAATATTTCAATAAATTTATGTTACTTTTGAATTAACTATATGACATAACTTAATTAATAAAAATTTGCATAATCGTTTTTTATTGGTAATTTTTTAAAATATAATCCGATTTTCTTCATTCATAACTTATTTTATTCAGAAGGCTTGCCACTATCCAAAAATAACAAATATTTCATTGGATAGCTAAGATTTCATGTAAAAATAAAAATCATGTTTTCTTCAATCTCATATAATGAATGAAAAGTTGTGAATGAAATAAAATTCAGCTAAGATTTCATGTAAAAAAAAAATCATGTTTTCTTCAATCTCATATAATGAATGAAAAGTTGTGAATGAAATAAAATTCAAAAAAAAATTTTTATAGCAATAGAATGAGAATGAAAAACATAATAAACTGTAAAAATTTCAAAAAAATTTAAGTGGATTTCACAATATGGATTTTTCACATATTAATTAGGTTTATTTTGAAATATAGGGTGGCTATAATTAAAGAGGAGGTGTTTAAAGCCTGATAGCCAAGAATCTTTTGGGCCAAATTCAGCCAAATTTGATATATATACTTTCCAGACTATGGGAAAAAATAAATAATTCCAAAATGTGCCACCAAGGAAGGAATGCCACTGTACATGGAGTTAATATGCAAATTCATACTCACAAATACTAAATTATGCAAATTTAAGCCAACTGACTTCATCAGATTTGCAGATATAAACCTGTACTGGAATGGTGTGGATTTGATATGACCTACTAGACATTGATGTGATTGTTATTTTATGCAATACTCTATTTATGTGATTGTGCTTTGCTCATATAGTTTTATTACCAAAATAACAATAATGCTTATGTTGCACTTTGTTTATTCTGGACAGTGAAGGGCTTACAGAAAGGCCTATGACTATTACCAATTTGTGAAAATGATCTCAATCTTTGAAAAAACTGGATCTTTAAAAGTGTATCCAGAATGAGGACACCAAACTGATATCAAATGAAGAATTTGAACATGTTGCAACTGTCATAGTAGAAGCTATGGATGTATCAGTATTCAGGCAATAATCAAGCAACTGGATATGCTGTATTCAACTGTGTGGAAAAGCTCGCACAAAGTGCTGAAGTTTTTACCTTACAAGAGGACCCAAGTCCAATAACTACTTCCAAATGATGCGGAAATTCACTTGCATCTATTTTCAGCTCAGATGGAAGTGGATGATGCATGGCCTTGGAACATCGTTTGGAGTGATGAGGCCCATTTTTATCTCAATGGCTTTGTCAATACATAAAATTGTCAGATTTGGGTTACTGAGAACCCTTATGCACTTGAGCAATTCCCTTGTATTCATCACTAAAAGTCACAGGTATGGTGTAGTTTTACTACCTCATTCATAATTGGTCCATACTTTTTCAAACAATCCAAACCAATAGGGCTAGTGACTTGTTCTGTCACTGCAGGAAGATATCAATAAACCCTGCTCAATTTTGTTATTCCACAACTTCAACAGTGTGGATGTCTTGACACAACCATGTTTATGCAGGATAGCACATCCCCTCACAGTAGTGCCAGTGCAGCAAATCCTACAACAGCATTTCATCAAAACTGAATAATTAGTTTAGCATTCCCTACAAAGTTGCCAACCCATTCCCCTGATTTCACCTTATGTGACTTTTGATTGTGGGAGTATATAAAAACTTAGTTTACCAAGGACATGTGGACAATTTAGCAACTTTGAAGGACTGAATAATGCTTCATGTGAGACAGATCTGTAGAGATTTGCTATGTCCACAGTGGAAAATGCAATTTTTGGAAAATGTGCAAGAGTATCATATTGAACTGTATTTGTAATTGAGTCAGAATAAAAATTTTTGTCAACTGTGATCTTTTGTTTTCTTTATTATGTCTTCTTAATTTCGTGTACAGCAACATTTCTCCTTGGTGGTGCATTTCAGAACTATTTATTTTTTTTTATCAAAATCAAATTTCCAATAATCTGAAAAGTATATACACCAAAGGCTATCAGGCTTTAAGCACCTCCTCTTTAATTATGACCTCCCTGTATATTGCAGACCTCAACAAGTAACTGCTGATGAAGTATATATGTCAAGAAAGTGGAACAAAAAACAATAAAAACAATGAGTTAAAAAAAAAATTCAATTCTTATTTTATTAATCCAACCTTTCCATATTGGTATTTTTGTGTGTAATTGTTGAAATTACACATTTTTGATGGTGGGTCCTAAATTTTTTCAGTTACCAAAATATTTTTTAATTTTGTATATAAAAACATTGTTTATATTTGAACGGTTCAATAAAATTTGGATTTTTTATCCTTTCCTGTTGATTTTATAGTCTAATCTATCAAATTTATTCTGATTATGGCATTCGATAAATGATATTTTGATATTTTTGAAATTTTTAGAATAAATTGAATCTTTCGTAAAATAAGCTATAAAATGCTGAAGATAAAAAAATATCGTAGATAATAAGAAAATAATGGTTAATTCTGCTAAATAAACTAAAATATATCTTAAGCATTCATTTCTTGTTTTAATTTCACTGAATTAGGAGAAAATCATAAAAAACAAAACATAAACACCCTCAGGCCATTTAAAAGGACATGGAACTTCTATAACTTTACAACAGCCATTAGTTTTCTGGGAGATTTCAGCAAAATCTATTTTGCATGTGGTGTGAGCAACAATAAGCCAACTGTGATCCAATTAGAGGAACAGAAAAAATATATATTATAATAGCTATTTATTTATCCACTAGATTATGCCATTTTTATATATGTTAGAATTTTTTCATATAAATAAAAAAATTTCATAAAAAATATTGCTAAAAATTGTGTAAATAAAGTAAGAACAAGTTAATAAATAGGAAATATTAATAAAAATGACAATATTTTAATGAATTCATGTAATTTTTTTAATAATTATATGACATAACTTCATTTAACAGATGTTACATAACTCATGATTTTTGATTAATAATTACTGAAAATTTTGGCTAAATTTTTTCATTCATGGGTCATTTTGTTCAGAGGACTTGTTGCTATCAAAAAATTCAATTATTTGATTATTTGATTTCAATTAAATTCAATTATCAAAAAATTCATTGCTAAAATTTCATATAAAAAAATCATGTTTTCACCTATCTTTATATGTAACGAAA
Source organism: Olivierus martensii (assembly GCA_000484575.1). Classification (NCBI taxonomy): domain Eukaryota; kingdom Metazoa; phylum Arthropoda; class Arachnida; order Scorpiones; family Buthidae; genus Olivierus; species Olivierus martensii. The sequence goes on from AYEL01047236.1 coordinate 17,453, forward strand.
AGTTATGAAAAAAATAAAATTTGAAAAAAATGTTTATATTTCAGAAAGAGAACAAAAAAATCCAATAAATATTGAAAATTTCAAAAGATTTCAACAAAAATTAAGTGAGATTTCACAATTTTAATATTTTTATGCTTTTTGCATATTAATTAGGTTTAATTTTTAAAAATAGTAGCAAAAGGGTTAAATGTTTTTCTTCCTATTTAAAGACTTGTATATTTTTCATTTAATTTCAAAATCATGTTTTATATATTAACATTTTTGTTTTATAATCTTTTAGAAACTTTAAAAAAATATTTTTTTTCTAATTTTGTAAATACATTAAACTCTTAATTAAGCAGGGTAGTCAGGAAATTAATTTCTCTGGATAACCAAATAATTCATAAAATATTCAAAAAATCAGAATTATGGGCAATATGCATTTAATAATGAAAAATAAATTGCATGCATATATACAGGCAGTCCTTGACTTATCTATCATCATAAGTCAGAAATCATCAAAATTATGGATTTCTCACTATTAATATTTACTAGGATATCATACACTATTTTAATAATTATAAATGAATACAAAATACATACAAAAAAGATGCATTTTGTATATTAGACTATTGGTCAGAGATTCAAACTCATGACAGTTACATTCAACAGTCACAGAATTTATTGATGACATCACCATCATAAGTTGAGGACTACCTGTGTATTCAAATTAATTATTTATTGAAAAAGAAAAGAAAAAATTTGTTTATTTTCAACAAGAAATTATTACAATATTTATGATTTTAATTTGATTCTAATTTTGATAACCAGTTATTTAAGATATATTAAAGAAACCGATCTGGAGCATTTAAAAATCTTTCAGATATTGCATCTAAGATTTAAAAAAAAATCAATAATTAAACATAACTTCAGAATTGTGAATAAACCAGAGTTAATCCACAGTCTGGATAATCAAACCTTAAATAATCGAGAATATACTATACTTGATTTTTCATATTAGGTAAACAAAATATTGCTAAATTTGTAATTGTGGGTTATTTTCTGAGATTTTTCTTTTGTTCCTTGATGATTTTTTATTTTTCTTTATTTGAAATCAGTTATGGAACTTGATACTTGTTGCTGTCTGATTCATCATATTATTTCTTCTTTTTAAGTTGAACAAAAGGAATTTGGTGTTTTTATAAAATTATTAAACTATCTAAATTTATACTTAAGCTAGTCCTTTAAAATTTATCCATATTATATTTGATTAATCAATATTTAAGACAAATAAAAAAAGTCAATTTCTCTTTCATTTATCATTTTATAAAGTTAATATTAATGTTTCTTTATACATTTTTAGCAAAAGCAGAAGAAGAATCATGAAGATGATGTAGTTTTAGATAGGTGAAGAGTAGAATCAAGGGAGCATCCCTAAACTATGTCACTGTGAAAATGATTGAGATTTACATTTCTGATTAAAAAAAATTTTTTCTACTCAGATCAGAAGTATAAACCTTTTTATATTTTTATAAAATATAAAAAGGTTTATACTTAATTGTTTGAAAAATAAAGATTGTAATGCAAAATATTTGAGATATATTATAAAATACATAACATATCTTGTTTTAAGACATTTATATCCAGTTGTTTGAAGGTTTATTTGGAAATTAAAGAATATGTATATCAATGTACCAATGTAAAGTAATTTTTATTTTATATTATTTTATATGTACCATATATACTCGAATATAAGCCGATCCTATATAAGCCGACCCCCGACTTTGGAGTTTGAAAATCAGTAAAAATGCATAACCCGTGTATAAGCCTACCCCAGACTTTAGCACTTAAAATTCGATAAAAATTTGAAAACAATAAATTACATGATCTTAGATTTTTAGTTACTGATATATTAATGCCAGTTGTCAAAATAAATTATTATAATATAGACACCAATATATCAATTTAAAAGGCATAATTTTACTTTAGCCGAAGCGATCGAGTGTGTCGTGCCGCCGACTCCAACTTGCGTTTGTATAAGTGCATGAGATAGGCGACGCCACACTACCTGATGTGCCGCAGCGTAGAAATTCTCGACAATAATCCAGCTAAAGTGATCTGACGCAGCGCGCCTACATATAATTCTTGGATAATATTGTCGAGAATTTCTGTGTCGCGGCGCATTAGGCAGCACCGGGTCGCCTATCTGATGCACTTATATAAATTCAGGTTGGATTCAGCGGCGCGATGCACTCGATCGCAACATGTAAAGTAAAATTTTACTCCGAAGCGAGATTGATGTCAGAGAATGACATTATCGTTAGGATGACATAGCTTCAAAAAATATCAAGTTAACGAATAATAATAAATTTTTATAATTTACATAAAAATATTTTCTTATTATTTGTTGTTATTGAATAATTGTTTTCTTTTCTAAAAAAAGTTTCATATTCACAATAAATTCCCAATAGATTACGTCTCCGTCAATTACGTCCATTAGATTACGTCCCAAGAGACCATTCGAAGTTTCGTTTTCCACATAGTTGAGTTGAGTTCGTATTCAAATCTTTGATCTTTGATCGTATGAGTGGATCATCCTAATGATGATGTCATACACTGTTACGATGATGTGTGCAGTGTGATTTCGAAGTTTTGATTTTGCTTACGATGAACTTTTTTGATAGACTCAAGTTATTTTTCAGTACAGATTTTAAATAATTATTATTTTTTCGTTATTTTAAACATTATTTTAGTTACTTTTTAATCTAATAAAATCATCGATGAGTTAAGTATTTAACGATTACTAGCGAATGAATTAAAACATTCTTAATTAATAATAATGAAAAATATATTTTTTCACTCAAATATGAATCCTAGGTAAGATTCTTGATTGATTGTTGAGTTTTCGCATTACGTCGTATCGGGCAACGCGGTGTTGCCTATCTGATTACGGTATATAGACGCAGTTTGGAGTCGGCGGTATGACATGCTTGATCGCAACGAGGCAAGATAAAATTTTACCTGGTATCATATTAAATGAATTATTGCAAAATTTTTATCCTGGTCTCAGAAGATACGTTCAATAAGTTATGGTTTTGCTTATTACTTCAATTTCTCTAGCCAAAAAATAGTTGATTTTTTTTTGATCCGTGTATAAGCCGACCCCCTACTTCAGAAATTTTTTTTGAGGGGGAAAAAAATCCTCGGCTTATATACGAGTATATATGGTATTTTAATATATTGTAAAATTAATGAAAAAATTTTTAAGTAGAATGAGAAAGCCTTCAAATTTGTGACATTTTGGTCAGGGGATCAAATTTGTTCTGATGAAAAATGACAAAGGGGAGGCAGTTTATGGATGCTTCCTAATTAGAATACCAGCTGAGCTTGTAGAATGAATAATCTAGATCTTTTTATATAGAAATTTATTATAAAAGCTGAAAAACTTTTGATTAGATACAAGATATGATAAAATTGAACCAGAAGAAGCCAGAAATTAAAAATAATTAAAAATTATCATGATCAGATTAAATATCAAAAATTATGAACTAATAGATACTTTAATGAAGAAAGCATATTTTTAATTTTAAAATTAAAATATATAAAACTGTAATAAAAGAACTTATAAATCAGAATATTTATAAACAAAAGATATGAAATTATGATGGGTAAAGCAATGATTCATATAAGACATCATAGTGTAATGATATAGAAAAAAATCCATTGCATGTTTAGAAAAGGAAATACACATGGCATGAATTTCTAGACAGAAATTATAAAGAAAAAAATTAAATTCAGGAAGTGTATTAAAGTGAAAGTAACATAATGATGAAAGTATGTCATAATCAATACATGCTGGTAGAAAAGAAATTTAAGTATAAGTTTAAAATGAGCATTACAATTGGTGTCTAAATAAATTATATATAAATACAGTCAAAGCCAGTTATTAGGGAGTAAGCTATAAGAGAAATTTGGATATAAGGAACAAACATGTCCAGTCCCAGCGAAAAACCCATGTTTTGTGTGTATTTTTCGTCGGATATAGTGGATTTGGAAATAATGGAAAATTCGGCTATAAGGGAGATAATTTTTCATTTTTCTGTACTCTTTCTTGTGATGACCTACTTTTCATCCTGCTTTACAATTAAATTAAAATTGTAATTCCTCTAATAAGACAAAATCCATAGGTGGCACTGTACCCTAAAAATGGCACCACCTAATAATTTGTTATATAAGTTCGTAGAAGTTTTAGAGTTATACTGCAAGTTTATGAGATTAAATGACAAGATTTCCACTCATTTATATGAGTGGGTAATATCTAGTATTAATTATTTCCCATTTTATGTATACAAGATCCATAGCCAGTAATTGAACAATTACACAATTCAAATAACCAATATTTGGTTAAAACCGAAATAACAACCCTAGTTGAAAACTCTTCAATGTTTGTTTTGCCCACCCAACAACGTGCTGATTTGCTGCTTGAATGCGCAGCAAATCAGCACGTTGTCGGGTGGATATTAGGGACATTGCTTATAAGGGACAAAAAAGTGTAGGTCCCATCGATTCCCTTATTTTCATAGTCAGGTTGATATGAAAAGTAGTCAATCGCAGACAATCAGCCAAATGATCATTTGTAATTTGATTTCTTGATTTTTATGACGTTCATGTTTGAAATAGCAATACACTTAAACATAATTAAAAAATAATATAAAATAATGATAAATAAATTATTATGTTTGTAAGGAGTAATAAACAAGAGATCGATCAAAAATCGCTTTGCGATCGACCGATCGATCGCGATCAACGGATTGAACACCGTTGCTATATAGTAAAAAATTAATTTCTAAATGTAAAATATAATATAGATGTTCAACTTGTTATTGTCGAAATGATGCATAAAGCAAGAATCCAGTTCCAAATAATCGAGGTACTCCTGATATCGAAAGCGGGTCTAGATAATTCATAACTCTCTTATAATATGGCTGACTACCACATAGGCCAAGGATTTACAAGTAGAATAATGGCTGTAACTTCGAAGAAAACTTCTCAGATCTTCCAGGCCAATGACTGTTTCGAATCGATTTAATAATATTTAGTGACTTCATATTAGATTAAATTTCTGAAAAATTAAGAAATATTCTATATATTAATAAATAAATAATATTCTTATAATAATAAATATTTCGTCAATTTAGAAAGAAAAGATTTTATATACATTTTTCCATTTCTAAATTTGTAGTTTCTAAAATACAGGTATCCTTCGATATACGCGATCTCACTTTACGCGTTTTCGCTATAACGCGATTTTAAAAAGTAAATTAACTTTTTAAATTAAAAAAATTTTGTTTAAAATTATCTCATGTGGATGAACTGCTCAAGTATCACTCATCAGAACTCAACTAATGAAGAGCTTCTGGAAATGGAAAACAAGGTTGAAAGTCAGGAGCCCTTTGTTGCTGAACCCATCAAACAACTTTCAACAAAACAAATGATTGAATTTTTTAATCATATTGACAGTGCCGTCAGAATAATTGAAGAAAATGATTCTAACGAGACTAGAAGCGCCAAAGTTGCAAGAGAAATTCAGAATTCTTTGGCTTGCTACAAAGAATTTTATAGAGAGAGGAAGAATGCTGCCTGCCAGCTGAGTCTCGACTGTTTCATTAAAAAGTTGAACATCATTATCACATCATCCCACAGACTTCAAGAGAGCAAGAGTAAGACGATCGTGACTCACCAGACCCAGTCCATTCAACATTGAATTGAAAACTGTTAGAATTATGTAGTGTTATTTATGACTTGAATTCATTAAATTCATTCATCCAACCATTCATTCATTAAAATTTGTGTGTTTTGTTTATGTTTAAATAATTTATTTATTAAAATTTGATCTTTTGTTCATAGATGTAAAGCTTTCATTTTTTTATCCTTCTGAATCTTTATTTTTTTTATCCATTTTTTTATCTTTTTTTATCCCTGTCCTATCTCACCCATGCTAAATTCAACTCACATTACTCGATTATTTCATGGAACCAATTAATCACGTAAAGCGAGGGACACCTGTACATATTTTGTAAACTATTATATATTTTATAGTTTTTTCCATTTCTAAATTTGTAGTTTCTAAAATACAAATTTTGTAAACTATTACTGTATATATTTTATAATTATAATATATAAAAATCATGTAAAGTATAATGATTACTTTACAAAGTGTAATGATTACTTTTTTTTATAAAGTATAAAGTATTTATAAAATTAGAATATTATGAAAATGAAGGACGTATCAATTTTTTATGAAAAAAGGGGAAGCGCAGATACAGAAAGTTTGGAAAGCACTAATATAGGCAATTACTTGTAGAACCTTACTATTGGTCCTATTGCATCCGTTCATTCTCTCTCCTAAAGGTGAACTCATTGTACTTAAGTGTAGAATTTTTGAAACAGGAAGCCATTTGATTCCCCGCAATACTCATTGTACAAGGTGATTCAAATTAAAATATCCCTGTTCGGAACAGTCTGGAGAGACAACTCTTGGACGTAACGTCTCCAAATTTGGAGGGTATACATTTCTGACCATGGGAAAATGATCGGTGAAATAACTTGTAGTTACAAAAATGGCCGATAGGTGAAAATGTAGCGCTGCGATCATTTTCAAATAATGAATATAAAACATGACACTACCAATAAATAACACCGTATGTGACTATATGGCGATAAAACATATCCATAGTCACATATGGTGAATGCAAAGTCATCTATTGGACTCGATGAGAATTCTCTGCTGCCCAGATGCGGCAATTTTGTGTGTTCACTATTTCGCACATGCAAAATTGAGCCTCATCATTCCATAGGATGTTCTACAGCCAATTCTGGTCTATCTGCATGCATACCAAGAATGTCAAAATAAATGTTTCACGCATATTGTTATTGACAGGTTTTAATTGTTGCAAGCGGTGGATCTAATCAGTGATGAGTAAAAAATCTCAGCAAACCGTTCCAAAGCTCAACATGCCAATCAGTGTTGAGCTCATCAAACGGGCATCACAGTAATCGAGAAGAAAAGATGGTGAGAGTGTTGACACCGGTTTATACCGTTTATCCAATGTCGCGGAAAAAGTAGTTCCTACTAGATGATAAGATTTTAAAAGTTAGAGAATGTTATAAATCATTATCATCGTTGTTGTTTACTGGCAAATAAATTTTAGTGCTTTCTAATGACGCTAATGAAGTTATAACATTCATTATTGTCTTCTTCATCACCATGTTAGCCGCCATCTTATCTCCACACTCAGCAAATCGTTCCAGAAACATACTGATGTTGAGTTATTTCTGATGTCAAAAGAGACTGATCACTGATGACTTACTGTTGAGGTTTGGAACTCGCCCATAATTTTATGGATATTAATAAATTATTTAAAAAATGCTTTATTTTGGAAAAAGTCATTAAAAATATTTATGGATGATGTTAATTTTGAAGAAGATATACCAATGTTAAATGATTATCGATTACATTAAAAGAGATCAATAAGATCGATTTAATCGTAACCAAATAAAACTTTTAAAACTAAATTAATATAACGTCAAATTCTAAATAACCAGATAATTTAATGGTTAAAATCAGGGAAATAGCTGTTTATATTATATCATAGAAAGATAATAAGAAAACATTCTTCCTTATTTATTTGTCTGCATTTATTTCAGCAGATATGCTGCTGAAATAAATGACGATGACATTAATTAATGTCATCGTCATTAGTTATTAATAGGGTTCTTTAATTCTTTACATCAAAAAAAATCTAATGTTGATATCTTTTTTTTTGTTAACAGATGACGCCACTTTCCATTCAGAGAGAATACTAAGTGACGGGGGGCGAAACAAGCCCTTCTACAGGCTGCCCACCCCTGCGGAGGGGTCTGGGCGAAACAAGCCCTTCCACAGGCTGCCCACCCCTGCGGAGGGGTCTTTCTGGTAGAATACTATGTGGTGAGCGAAACAAGCCCTTCCACAGGCTGCCCACCCCTGCGGAGAGGTCAGCACTTCCACAGGCTGCCCACCCCTGCGGAGGGGTCAGCCGGATTGTGGAGGACATGGATTTAGATTTCACAGACTGCCCACCCCTGCGGAGGGGTCAGCCGGATTGTGGAGGACGAGGATCGACGGGCCGGGACCCCATGATAAATATTTTCAAGGGGTGGGACCCGTTTCCCACCCCTGCAGAGGGGTCAGCCGGATTGTGGAGGACGGGGATCGACGAGTCCGGACCCAATGATAAATATTTTCAAGGGGTGAACCCAGGACTTCCTACCTCTGCGGAGGGGTCAGCCGGATTGTGGAGGACGGGGATCGACGGGCCACCCAGATCCCATGATAAATATTTTCAAGGGGTGGGACCCGAGATTCGAACATGGACCTCATGATAAATATTTTCAAGAGGTGGGACCCGGGACTCGAATAGGGATCAGCCGGATTGTGGAGGACGGGGATCGACGGGCCGGGCCCGGAAGTCAGCCGGATTGTGGAGGACGGGGATCGACGGGCCGGGCCCGGATCAGCCGGATTGTGGAGGACGGGGATCGACGGGCCGGGCCCGGACCCTCAGGATAAATATTTTCAAGGGGTGGGACCCGAGACTCGAACCCGGGTCAGCCGGATTGTGGAGGACGGGGATCGACGGGCCGGGCCCGGACCCCATTGATGTGGAGGACGGGGATCGACGGGCCGGGCCCGGACCCCATGATAAATATTATCAATGGGTGGGACCCGACATTCGAACCCGGGTCCTCCAGAGTGGAAAGCCAAAGCGTTTCCACGCGGCCAATCCGGCCGACGATGTTGATATCTTTACATGATGCTAATTTCAATTAAAATTAACCTCGACCTAGATATTTTATTAATGACTCAAAAAATTAACAGTATGTTAAAAAATCCAATTTTATTGTATTCTATAATTTATTATTTTTGTTAAAAAAAGATGAATTTGATGAAAGATAAGTTTTCATTAAACAAGTTTGAAGTGATGCTAAATCTTTGATATTACTGTATTATCAATCTAAAACAGGGGTGGGCAAATTTTTCTGGCCGCGGGCCACACGGATTTCTGTAAGGTCTCTAGCGGGCTACATGTAAAAAACATCTTTTTACTTTCTGATACATGAGGTATTCATAGTAGAGGAAAATACTGCGATCATGCCGAAAACCAACGTTCCGTTTTCAACGAATATTGGCTACGTTCAGCAGACTCAACGGATCTAAATGAGCAGTTGAGTTGTAACGGTAGCAGTTGGTGTATCTGCTAAACGGCAAGTAGTAACAGGGGGCGCGAAAGAAAAGGAAGCCCGTTGTAAACACCATTGGCTGCGTTCAGCAGATTCAACTATTGTGGAACAGTTGAGAGATTTTCTGCTGAACGCGTCTTCAAGGTAGCGCTACTATCGAACTTCTTGAGAGAGTAACACGTTTTGTAGCGGTCCTCATTTACGCTACTATCCAACATGTTGAGTTATTTCAAGATGGCTGCACCCATGGATGTTATTTAATCCAAAGAAACAAATGATAATATATAAAATATATGTATTTAATGGTGTGTTATTAATCGCGCCATTAATGCAAATCCGGTTCAGAAAAGAAGGCTTTATTTTTTTCAGTAATCGCGTCCCTTGTTACCACTTGCCGTTCAGCAGATACACCAATCGCTACCGCTACAACTCATCTGCGCACTTATAACCGTTGAGTCTGCTGA
>AYEL01047237.1:0-17815 GCA_000484575.1 Olivierus martensii
GGCCGGGCCCGGACCCCATGATAAATATTTTCAAGGGATGGGACCCGAGACTCGAACCCGGGTCCTCCAGAGTGGAAAGCCGAAGCGTTTCCACGCGGCCAATCCGGCCAACCGTTGAGTCTGCTGAACATAGCCATTAAATACGTATACTTTATATATTATCACTTATTCCTTTGGATTAACAACATTCATGGGCGCAGTCAGCTTGAAATAACTCAACATGCTGGATAGTAGCGTAAATGAAATCCGTTACCAGACGTGACGTCATTCACTCAACAAGTTCGATAGTAGCGCTACCTTGAAGACGCGTTTAGCAGAAAATCTCTCAACTGTTCCACAACTCGGACGGATTGGCCGCGTGGAAACGCTTCGGCTTTCCACTCTGGAAGACCCGGGTTCGAATCTCGGGTCCCACTCCTTGAAAATATTTATCATGGGGTCCGGGCTCGGCCCGTCGATTCCCATCCTCCGCAATTCGGCTGACCCCTCCGCAGAGGTGGGCAGCCTGTAGAAGAGCTTGTTTCGCCCTGCCACATAGTATTCTAATAGAATGGTGTGTGGCGTCATCTGTTGACTAAAAAAAAACTGTTCCACAACAGTTGAGTCTGCTGAACGTAGCCATTCACAGCCGCTCCCAACCACTACTATTGCCCTTCAATAGGTTATATATTCAAAAATATCGGAAAGTCGAATGGGGACACACTCCAGATTTTTTAAAGGGGCGTTTTAGCGTACAAAATCTAAATTTAATTAATTAATTATGTTGCTTGTTTATGTAATTTAGTATTTTTGTGATTTTTTAAAAAAATCTTAAACTTGTTGTATGGACTGCTGGCCGCACAAATTGTCATGGCGGGCAGTAGTTTGCCCATCTTTGATCTAAAATGATTATTCAACTAATCTAGATGTGTAAATAAACAGATTGAAATATAAAGTAATCAAATTTTAATGCATTTCCAACAATTAGAGAAATAAGCTATACTCGAGAACAGGGGTCCTAGTCTCGAGTTTATCGTGTTACAACGCATTATCTGGAACCAAAGGCGACGTGTCTCGGTAAGAGCTCCGACCTTTGTCCAACACAGCTCTTTTATCCCTCTGCCCTCTCCTTCATCTTTCTCTCCCAGGCTGGCTGTTATTGTATCTTACACAATCGATTTCAGATCGAGTAACATTCTTTGTAGATATTCGTATAAACAATCGTAAAATGGATGGTAAGATAAACCGTCAAACTGACTAAATCTTTCATTAAAATCATTAATTAATTTAGTTAGATAATTGACGTGTATTCGGGAATCTAACTGATTTTCTAGAAATATTTTTCACATTTGAGGAAAATGCGAAATCAGTTTCAAATCATCAAACTGACTAAATATTTCATTAAAATTATTACTTAATTTAGTTAGATAATTAACGTATATTTGGGAATCTAACTGATTTTTAGAAATATTTTTGACATTTGAGGAAAATGCACCAAAGAATTTTTTTTGAAAATGTGAACTACAAAGGGTTAATTTACCGTTAAATGCTTTAATACCACTTACCATATCTACCAAATTTTTATTTTCCCCATGAACTTCAAGATTTAGCTGATTTAATTTCTGAAAAATATCAGTTAAAAAAGCTAAACCACCTAACCAGTTAGGATTTTCAAGAGTACTATTAAATTTTCCTTCTTTATTAAGAAATACTTTTATTTCAACATCAAATTAAGAAAACGTTCGAATACTTTGCCTTTGCTAAGCCACCTCGCTTCTGTATAAGTTAAAAACGTTGCCGTTTACTTGATCCTGCTTCAGACATGTTAAGTAGAATTCTTTTTTTCGGTTATACAGTAAATAAGTATTTTTATCCAAAAATAACTTTAATAAATTTGTGAATTATTGCAAAAACTATACCGTTGCGTCGTCGTCGTATGTACACATTTCAATACGAATGCGAATGATGCAAACAGACTCCGCACAAGCCTTTTCCCGCACAGCATCGGAGCATGCCAAGTGCTGTCGGTAGATCAAAGGTTTTTGTGCTAAATCTGGACACGTTAAAAACCTTTAGACTACATTTTTTAGTTATTATTTATTTTTTTATAATTTTGTAAATTGCAGTTCTCGTTCAGTAGATAGAAACGCTATTTTAGTAGATTACAGTAAACTCAAACTAATAAAAAGATGGAAATAAAATTATTATTACTTATTTTAAAAGTATTTTCATATGATTAAGAAAAGTTAAAAAAATTATATTTTTAAATTAATTTTTTGGAAATCTTTTCGTGGGCGCATAACAGACCAACTGCGGGCGCACTTGCGCCCGCGGGCGCGAGATTGGCCACCACTGCTGTACAGTGCAGAGGTACAATGATAATATACACTTTTCATTTTGCAATTGTGCATCATTAGTATTAGAAACAACTATTCAACAGATAATATACACAACTCAGTCGTTAGTATCAATTTACATGCATAATATACCGTTGCGTCGCGTCGTAGTCGTATGTACACATTTCAGTACGAATGAGAATGATGCAAACCGAGTCCGCACGAGCCTTTTCTCGCACAGCCTCGAGCGTGCCAACTGCTGTCGGTAGATCAAAGGTTTTTGTGCTAAATCTGGACATATTAAAAACATTTAGACTACATTTTTTAGTTATTATTTATTTTTTATAATTTAGTAAATGACAATTCTCGTTCAGTAGATAGAAACGCTAGTTTAGTAGATTTACAGTAAACTCAAACTAATAAAAAGATGGAAATAAAATTATTATTACTTATTTTAAAATTATTTTCATATGATTAAGAAAAGTTAGAAAATGATATTTTTAAATTAATTTTTTGGAAATCTTGCCATGGGCGCATAACAGACCAACTGCGGGCTCACTTGCGCCCGCGGCGCGGGGTTGGCCACCACTGGTATAAACCCTAAATTTCACTTACAGCTTAAGATTACTAAATATTATTTTTAAATGTACATTCTAAACAAAGCAGTTCCAGAAAGAACTAAAATTCCTTACTTCCGAAGATGTCATCTATTTCTTATTTATTTAATATTTGGATTTCATTAATTTTATTTGTCTAATTTTAATGTTAATTTAAAACATCAAGTCTAGACACACTTTGACATATGTGACATCACGTTATCGTACAACGTGACATCAAACATTGTACTCAGACGAACCAAATATGACTTCCGAAGAGATTCTGGCAGACTGAATGCGTAGCGTAGTCCGTATAGAAGTGACCTACGGACTGGGAGAAGTTCTGATCGATGAGAAGTCCTATGGAAGACAGAGAAGAATTTATCAGACGACAAAAGACGCCTACTAAGCTGGAAAAAAGGAAGACGTAGCAGATAGTAGGGTAGAGAACGGGAATGAGAGAAAACCCCTCAAAAGAGGAAACAAAATTCGAAAAACGCATTAAAAATTTTTCGCCCCGACAGATGGCGCAACAAAAAATTTTCCTTCCGACAGATGGCGCTGAGCTTCCTATTGCGACTCTCCTAGCTAGATAAGCTACCATCTTGCCATGAAATTACTGATGATAACATTAACTACTCTATTAATAAAAACTACTTTGACATAAAATGACTATTCACGTTTAAGCAAGATTGATTCTTGCACAAACATATATCTCATTATCACACGGGTCAAGAATAATGGTTGCGCTAATTTATCTGCACACGTTCTTGTTAATCTGGCTATCGTATGTAGCCACTTTTGTGATACACAAAGAATATATTCGTGTATCAATATTATTTTTAAAATATACTTTTTCTTGTATTAATTTTAGTTTTTGTTTGTATGCAAAGAGTTCAAAAGCATCCGTAGAAATATGTTACCTCTTAGTTTTTGTTTGTATGTAGAGAGTTTAAAAGAATCCGTAGAAACATTAGTTTTTGTTTGTATGCAGAGTTCAAAAGCATCAGTAGAAACTATTTTTTTCATTAGAAACATTAGAAAATAATTCGTTCTTCGAATTAATAAATTCAGATAATTTTCTTTAAAAACTAGTATTTTATCAAACTGATTGATTGCTAACAACCTATTACATCGGAATGTTACAAAATGTTAAGTAACTGCGTAATTAATTTTGTAAAAACAAATTTATAACTTAATGTTAATGGTGAAATTTACTGTGTTCATGGATATTTTTATCATCAAAATTTGGAGTAACTCGGTAGTGTACGTGTACACTAGCGATAGTATCCATTATTTTATTTTTTCTTTTCTAGTAGAATTTTACAAATGTGGATCTTGAAAATGTAATGTGTTCTAGTTTATGCGGTGGGCCGCCTTTTGCCCACTCCTGGTGCAGACTAATGCCTTAAGATGACCCCAGAAAAAAATTCCAGGAGTTTCAGAGGCGAGCAGACCAAGGCGTGGGGCTTACCCTGTCAATCCAACGGCCGAGGAACGTTTCGACAAATTTCATGCAGCACGACTGAAGTGGGATAGGGCTCCATCATACATGACTCGCATTTCTGGCACACGCTTGATGAAATATCCTCCAGCAATTCCATCAAATCATGTTCCAGAAAACGTCTGTATACAGCACTGTCAAGTCTATCTAGCAGAGACCATGGTCCGATGATTGTCGTCTAATAAATTCGCATATCAAATTTCTGCGATATCTCGGAAATAAAGCATTTGAAGACCTATGTTCATAGAAACAGTTTTCAAATGAATGATCGTTTTCCTTGTAGCCTTAAGAATTTCCTCAATACCTATAACATAGCCGTTTTGATTATATTTATTACAACAATACTTATAGCAAACTTAAATTCTGTTGTAAAATTACGATTATGAGCTTAAATTTTTGAGCTATTATGGCAAACACACATAAGCGAACTACCACAAACAAGTTGCTTTTTATTATTATGTGTTTGTGTCTTGCCAACATGATACAAGATTATGTCTTGTGCATGTGAGTAAAAACTGTATTTATCGAAGCTTTAATCTGTTTGTATGTATGTTTATAAAACTTTGTATATGTGTCATAGTATGTATATTTATGTGTTTACTTGTCATTATGATAATTTTTTGGTTATTACGGATAATTATTTGTCTGTTTTTATGCGTGTTTATGTAAGCAGCAATGCCCATTTTGTGTATATATTTTCTAATTAAGATGTTTCCAAATATGTAATTGGGTGATTTATCTTATGTTTATAGTATTTCAGTTTATTCTATAGTTTTAAATATAAGTTATCAATAAAAGAAAATTTCTTTAATCATTTTATTTATGATATTGATACAATTAAGTATTAGTCTATTTAATCATTTTACATTAATTTCCCAATAATAACAATTATTTATTCTTATAACAAATATGCATAGAACAAAATATAAATTTTACAAAATTCGCTACGAAATTCATGAAACATAACTTCTAGTTCGTGCGCACACAATTTATATTTATACTTGTTTTATGTTATAATTATTTTGCGAGATTTTTCATCGATTATTAAATATTACATAAATCTATACGGTAATTATTCAGTAAATATTTACGTAATAATAACTATATTGACAGCTTAATCATACTTTTTTCTGTACGGTTTTATATAAGAATTATAAAACAAATAACCGAACAACAAAAAATGTGTCGAATACATCATGAGTCCGAATATTAAGACATCGCTCTGCATATTACATTCAACACCTTTGAAGTGTAACCAATAAATCCACGCTAAAATGAGAAATGCTAACAACATTTGAATTGTTTCGATTGTAGTGAGAAGAATTGCAAAATTTACCGGCATATTGATATTCATTGATTTCAAAGCAAAATAAGAATACATTAAACTATGCACAAATACGTTTGCGTATCCAAGTAACCACCATACAGATATTTCTTTAGCTAGACTATAACATACAAAAATTAGAGTGGTCGCATGATGATACCAATGAAGAAACATTAGCTTTCGTTTCCTCAATACATTTAAGAACGTGTCTCCCAGTTCCAACAATTTTGAAAATGTCAAGAACGTAGCAAAAAATACTAATTGCGGAATTCGTTCAATTATCAATTTATCGCATACCATGTAGTAAAAAGGATAATTTCTAAATATAAAATATAATACAGATATTCCTCTTGTTATTGTCAAAATGCTGCATATAGCAATAATCCAGTTCCAAATAATCGAGGTACGCCTGAGATCGAAAGCGGGTCTAGACTTCATAAACTCTCTTAGAAAATGGATGACTACTACAAAGGCCAAGGATATATAAATGGAATAATGGCTGTAACTTTGAAGGAAACTTCTCAGATCTTCGAGGCCGACGATTGTTTCGAACTGATAACAAGGTGGAATCGATTCATTAATCTTTAGTGACTTCATATTAGATTAAATTTCTGAAAAATTAAGAAACATATATTTATACATTTTTATGATTTTCATATAATAATGCACATTTCGTAAATTTACAGAGTAAGGATTATACATCGATTTTCTCAATTTCTAACTAGGTTTTTGCAGTAATTAAAATACATATTTTTTAAAATACCATATATATGATTAAGATAAATGAATAAAGTTATTACATACAAAATATAATTTAACTATAAATTAGTTACCTTATGTTGATTGTTATTAAAATTTAATATTAAACTACTACCAGTATTGGATTACTTTGTTGTATTTTTTTTCAGATTAATTTATAATTAAGAGATGAATAGGGAAATACAATAATATATTGAAATAATATTTCAAAGGAACAGGATTAAAATATATGCCTGTTCTTATCATCATGAATTCAATAACTTCTATATCCTACGCTATAAAATATTTATTAATTAATTGTATAGTTATTATAGAGAAATAGCAGAAGTTTGAATTGTCCGCCATTTTAAATAATTGAAAATAGAGTGGAAAGTGATAGTTTTTTAAATTACTTAAAAACTGAAGAATATTGTTACTAAATTTTAAGAAAATATGCTATCTAGTTCTAAAATTTATTATTGGCAGTCATATATTTATCCTAATTATATTGTAAGTCTAAAAAGAAGAGAAAGTGAATACATTCTAAAAATTCTTAATTGATGATATCCAATTAAATATATAACTATACTTAAGTAATTTAAAATTATATTCCGGAATCATTATGGCGTTTATGACATCATCAGACATCATCCCGAAATATTTTGCCGCCTATGAATCATCATCACGATATCTAGTATTACGTAATTGTGAAGTCACGTGTCCCTCTCATTTTATGACGTCTCCCAATGTTATATCACGATACGTCATATCGGCACGAATCTGACGTCATCTCGAATTCAAACATCATCCTGAAGGATTTAAATGAAGCATTTTCATTTCCATACGAAAATACTCCTCATCCTGGATCCATTTCGATCCAAGATAGCCTATATTACCCACGTAGTCAAGGAAAGTCTCCTTGTAAAGTTTCGTTCGGAAGTGTCAAGCGGTGCTGGAGCCTTTGAGGAACAGATAGATCCATGTAGACCGGATATAAGATGACTGCATTTGAAATAAAAAAAAATTTTACGATACATTAGACTATTTGTAACATTTTTCATGTTATATTGCTATAAAACTATATTCAATGTACTTGAATTTTTATTTAGTGTATATTTTATAAATTGATAAAGTAATGAAATAAACAAATGAAACTGCCACAATGAACAATATTTCCTCTTCATGTTTAGAAGGAAAATTTACTAAAAATAAATAGATATTTTATGAAAATAATACCAGATTTTTAATAAGATTTAAAATTCTATTCATTTAAAATTGCATTTTTCCTGCAATTTGATTTAATATGAATAAAGTTTAAATTATAGTCTCTGAAAATATTTATTTATTAATTTAAGAATTATATTTAATTAGAATAAATATTCGACCTGAAATTTCCTCTAAAGAAAACTTCATCAAATATACTCAAACGATGGAGTGAATTAATATTAAGAAATAAGGAAACTTGATGTTTTATAACGAAAAATATTTTATTCCGAAAATAAAAACAGTATTTTTTTTATTTATTCTATGAGAAATTATTTTTTTTTTTACATATTTTACGCCCCCTTTCCAATCAGGGAGATTACTAAGGGGGCGGGGCCAGTTCCAACCACGGGCTGCACCCACACCGGGGACGGAGCCAGTTCCAACAATGGGCTGCACCCACATCCGTAGAAGGGGGTCGGATGGTGAAAGACGGGGATCACGGGTCCGGACCCAGTATCCCGAAAAAATCCGGGACTAGACCCGGGTCCTCCAGCGTGGCACGCCAATGCGTTACCACTCGGCCATCCGGCCGCCTATGAGAAATTATTGACTTTTATTTTATTTAAAAGAAATGTTAATTGTTACCTAACCTTTCGAAACTTGGTAAATGCTGAATTAGAGTAAATTTGGTGGAAACTACTCTATTTTACTTCATTTATGATGTATATTATCATCTGAGTTTTCCTTCATGTCCTCTTATACATTTCTTTATTCCAGTGTTTCTCAACCTTTTTTAAATCAGGGCGCACTTGTAGAGTAATTTAAACTCTGAGGCGCACTTTAAATTTCGATTAAATATCAACTTTCTCTGCATTAATATAGTATAAATAGTATAGCAAAAAGGCAATGCACTTTACCTGCAGAAAGGGTAACCTACGATATAACTAGCATATGCCTTTTTTGCAATCAGTAATCTCACTGATATTTTACGCTCTTTTCCAATCAGTGAGATTATTAAAGGACGGAGCCAGTTCCAACCAAGGGCACCCACACCGTGGAGGGAAGCCAGATAATGAAGGACGAGGATCGCCGGACGGGCCCAGCACCCCGAAAAACGTTTTCAGTAGATAGCAGAGACAGGACACCAACCCAGCTCGTCCTGCGTGGCACGCCGACAACGTTACCACACGGCCATCCGGCCGCCTGATATAACTAGTTTTAATTTATATACAAAAAGTTTACAGAATTACATTAAGCGCTAGCAGCTTATTTTCCCCACTTCTGGCTTGTCGCTTTTCGTTACGCTGTCGCGAAATTACTCCCATCGTTTCTAATGAAGTTTCACCTTAAAAAATCTGCCTGAATTAAAAATGAATTTAAGGAAACTATTATCCATTCCTTTTTAAAGATTAAGGAAATTAGCAACCAGTTTAAAATATCAAACGAAAAAGACAACTGAGACATGAGAGCCACATGCCTATCTGTTGCTTTTTAAAAATAAGATTTCTTTTATATATTAGATTGATGCATAATTCCGTAGCGTTCTGATTTGGTTTAGCAACACTGAATTGCTGTTCATTTGTTTACCGTTTTTACATTGTAACTGCTTACTTTGGAGTGTTGTCTTGTGGAATACGAGCTGTCAGCGAGATTGTTACAAACGATTGTTAGTTCTTCGCTGTTGAGGATGGAGTGTCAGGTCGAGAAAAACGAACATTTCCGACATATTCTGCTGTACGAGTTTAACCGAGGTTCAAGTGCAGTAAATACGGCTAGGAACATCTGTGAAGTATACGGAACTTGGATTGATGACTTCCTAAACTCAAAATCAACAGATTTCTACAGAAGGGGATCCAAAAACTACCCCAACGTTGGCAGGAAGTTATTGACAATGACGGAGATTACATTGTTGAATAGTTGCTTGCTTGATTTGGTCAAATTTTTAACTGAATTTCATAAATAAAACACTAAACAAATAAACTTAACAAACCTATATTTAAAACGCTACGGAATTATGCATCAACCTAAATATATAAAAATCATAAATTATTCTTTCATTTGCTTGGACCACACCTGGCTACCTTTCAGAGCGCAGCTGTGCTCCCGGGCGCACCGGTTGAGAAATCCTGCTCTATTCTTTCATTCTTCTTCTAAAGAAAGGGGTCCCCAAAGTGGTCAATATCGACACTTAGATGTCCACAATAGTTCGATAAATATAGAGATGCTAACTCAGGGTCGATTAAATACTTTCTTCATATTCATTTACAATAAGCTACTTCCAGAAACAAAAAGCTCCAGCCATTGATAATTTTACTAATGTAATATAAAATATCTATAGCTTATATTATGAAAACTTTGTCATTTTCAAAAATCCAAAAATCATTATTTTATAAATATTTTTATTTTATATTATATATACAGTATATATATCAAACTAGACCTCGGTTATAACTTCATTAAAAATTTACTTCATTTTTCGATATAAGAGAAACATCCCCTTTATTACGATTAAATTATACCATCCTTAGAATATATTATTATTATATTTATTAAATGATTTAAAGTTGATAAAATATAAAATATAATGTTAAAGAAACAATAATATAAAACCTTTTCGCAAAGGGACTGCAAACTCTAATAAATTTAGGGATTCCTGATTTATTTAGTTATATTAGATTTGAACCCCCATGGTTAAGTTAGGATAGATTAATATTGATTACGCTATGGATTCATACAAGAGAACCTGTTCACTGGCATTCATTTAAAGAATGCCAGTGAAGAGGTGACTTTTCCTCCTAAAAAATGGAGTTTTGAAATTTGAAATTGAATCAGGACCTCCAAGGTGATAAGCGATTGCTTTACTATGCGCCCAATCGACGATCAGTGAAAGATGGAAAGCAACGTAAAACTCAGAATTAGTCAGAGGAATTGGCAACATGGAATTATTTTGACTTTCTACACATAAAATTTCGATTTGATTCCTAAACCCATGTCTTAGGAATCTAATGATGAACTCTAGGCTCTGTTAACCGATTCCATTTTTAAAATCCAGCTTACACCTTCACAGAAGTGAGCAACTCTAGTATAGCAAACATTCGCCCACAAATTACACCGACCGAAATCAGTCGAGGGCGTAGGTATTTTGGGGTCAATTCTAGCTATCTAATTATTGTTAATTTTTATTGGATTAGGATTTATGGCGATTAATGTAATCAATTCAGTTTTATTATAGTACGGTATCAACAAGGTGGTGTATCATAATCTTTTTTGCATTTGTTCAACTTTGCCATTCTACGGTTTTTGTGACTTGGATTGTCATTTCCTGATGGCTGAGAACTTTTTCCAATAAGGTTATAAGATAATTTAGTTATAGAAACTTGGTCAAAGTTACAAATCTTAATTAATATATATTTATATTAAAAATGTTAATTAAACCTATTCAAACAAGAACTATAGAATTTAATATTTACGAACAATAATTTCTTCATATTAAATTCTGTTTTCATATTAAAAATTTTTCAATGTCCATTTTAATATTAAATTAATGATGATAAATCTAACACACTTTAGCAATAATGTAAAGGTAAAGTAACAAGACTAGTAATCTAGTAAATAATATAATTTATCTCTGGATTGCACTGCCTTCGGCAAAAACATCATTATCGAAATATAGTCAGACAGAAAATAAATCACTTAGAAATCTGTAGTAAACAATAAAAATTTGCAAACTATTACAAACCTGCAAAAGGGTATTAACAGGCAAATGAGGAAAATATGTTCATTTTAATAAAGTAATGTATTTATTTGTAAATTTAACATAAAGGAAAGCTTTGCGCCATCCGAACTAATCAGTTCATATCGGTTTAGAATGTAAAATTTGGTTTAAAGTTATTTTTTAAATTTAAAACACTGTTTTATAAAATTCTGTTGCAATTCTAAGAATCACATGCTGCCTTGAAGGTCACTACTTTCATTTCATTCAGACTGCAATCCTACAACAGGACATATCTTGAAAAACATAATCATAACTACAATGTTATTATATATTATAACTGAATATAATATTTTAGTTGAATTTATTTGCAACAATCAATTAGACAGTCAACATAAATGAAACCACCAAATATTCTTTTTGATTTTCATAAAAATTATTCAAACTGCATCGAAATTAAGTCAATAATTCATTTGTAGAACATACAGAAAATGATTTTAATAAATATTAGTTAAGTCTAAAAAAATATTTATCTACTGAAACAAACATTTGTTGTTGCTGTTTTAAATATTCTACAGATATCAAATATTTATCATTCAGAAATTCGTTTAATAAAATTTTCCTCATCATTTACATATCTAATCAAAAAACTTGCATTTTAAAGCTGTTTCTGAAAGTAATGGTATCAACTATATATTTGAAAATAATGTAAATTTCATTTTTAATTTTTATATAAGTTAACTGTGGGGCAAACGGACATGGTAGTGATATATTTTATAATATTTCGAATATACTTTATTAAAAAAGATTATAATATTTATTATTATATTCGGTAAGATGTAACGTATCGAAGCACTTAACATTTACTTTTGTTAGTAGCAGTAAAATTTTTATAATAATAAATTTTAACAAATAATGCGTGATGTCCATTTGCCCCACGTCGGCCAGATGGCCGCGTGGTAAAGCTTTGGCTTACCACCCTGGAGGATCCGGGTTCAAATCCGGGTCCCATACCTCCAGTTTTTCAGGAGGGGTCCGGGCCCGGCCCGTTGAACCCCATCCTTCAACCATCTGGCTGACCCCATCACGGGTGTTGGCTAGCCTGTGATGGGCTCTACAAGTGGCCGCCGCCAGATACAGTATATCCCGTGAGGATATGGCGGCGTAATCTAATTAACCTAACCTAACCATTTGCCCCACACTGTAGGGTCACACACTGTAGGGGCAAATGGATTTGTTTTCTTAATCACTAATATCACTAAGATAATAGTGTTAAACAGATTATGGATCATTTCCCCACACTGTAGGGGTAAATGGATTTATGTTTTCTTAATCACTAATATCACTAAGATAATAGTGTTAAACAGATTATGGATCATTTCCATTTTCTATACAGGTTGCATTATGTATTTTCAAGTAATAGAGGACTAGCATGCAATTTACATAATCTTTATATAGCACACTATATACCTGGCAAATGTTTTTTTTTTTTATTGAAGTATAAAGAAATTATTGCTGAAATTTATACTACTTGGGATTTTTTCCCGTTGGTGGCATCAACGTTGTTAGCTACAACTTCCTCTATCCTAAAAAATGTTGTGTTGACCGAACTTTGGAATCTCTACATGGGACAACACTCGCCTTCTTAATGTGATAAATTATTTAGAATAATATACTGTATGTTTTAGATGAAGTTATTAATAGCAATCCGTCAATTTAAAAGCTTTCTCAGAAAATATCATGTCTTTCCCCCCAACGAATTATCATTTGAATCTCTTTTACCATTACGAATCATATCTGTAAAAGTGTAATTAATATAGAGAATGTGAGTAAATAAAACGCGATACGTTTCCTTTTGCTCCTACAGAGATGTGTCCGTTTCTCCCACCATCAGTTTTGCGCTTTAAAGTTATAAAACTAAAAAATAAATGGCAGCAGCACATCAGTGAACACGACTTATGAAAGGATTGTAAGTTACCCAGCTCAAGGCATAACATTTTTGAAACTATAATTGAATATAAAACTCTTATTTATTAAAACATAAATTATTGTTCATCGAGAATTTAAATGAAAATCTCTTCTTGCCTGATAAAGATTTTAAGCTGAATTATAAATTCCTTTAACATTTCAACGGATTTGTTTGGCAAAAAATAAGCACACATACATATATATATATATAATATATGATATACTTCTGATATGTAGTTACCAGTTTTAATATCTGAAATATTGTTAATTTTTTTAAATGATGTCCGTTTGCCCCCACATTTACCTTATATATATATACTGTATATCATAAAGAATAAAAATCGTTAAATGAATTTTTCATAAAAATCAATTTGTTTTCATATAACTCAACTAAAGAGAATATATATATTTTCGAATATATTTTCAATAATTAAAATTCACATTGAGTAAAATTCGAAAAATAGTATTTAAATAGTTTTATCAGTAGTGGAAGAAATATGCTAAATGAGAATGGTATAACTTACCGATTTTTGTTTCTTGTTAGCAATTTACTGCGTATTTTCTATTGATATATTTTAGGGATGGCTGTATCTATATATATAATAATATAACGATATATTATACAATAATAAAAAATACTGATACTATATAATAAAATAAAATATACACCGCACATACCAAATAAAAAAAAATTAATTAAAATAACTGAAATCCGTACAAAATATAAATTATAATTTTTTTTTTAATTTAGTAATTTTCTTCAGAAAATATGATCTTATAAAAATTAAATACCACTGAACGATTATTTAATATTATTTTTATTCTAGATACAAAATTTCCTGGAATAGAAAACTCTCACTGGCTACTGAACTTGGTTTTATCGGTTTCAAGGTATCAAATAATAAATCTAAATTCTTTGTTAGTTTAATTGGTTGTATCAAATACTGAATATTTGGCCTTCAATGTCTTTGGATTTGATATCATTTCTTCAAGTTCCTCAAGAAAGTTATAAATTGATTTTTTCAAGTTTTCTTTTAGAGTTTCGCCATTTCCGATATATTCATCATCGGAATCTGTTACCATGCAAGAATTTGGATATATTCTAGACAATATTTTTCCAGATAACTTAATTTTGTTCGAGTTTTGAAACTAGTGAAAATACAGTAGATTTCTTTGTTGCAATGTTTTGTGGATTTTGAAAATATAGCAAAAGTTTATTGCAATTTTATTTATTAAAGCCATTTCACATCAAAATGTTAACGTTTTTTAATTATATAATTAATTAATTTTTACATCTTAACTTTTGTATCTAAAACCGGCTTTTTTAATTTAAAACTGGTTTTCGAATTTTACAAATTTATCCAAAAACCGGTTTTTAAAAACTGACAAACCCTGGTGGCAATACAGAGTAGCTCCGTTGAGAGAATGTTCATCCAATACGGTGGTTTCCAAACTTTTTGTGTCTGTGCCCCCTTTTTCATAAAAAGTTGGTACACCCCTTATTTTCATAACAGTATAAATATTATAAATACTATCCAATCACAATTTAATACTATAAAACAATATACCATATATTGAATAAATAAAGTTATTATACAAAAAATATATATATTTATTATTGTGTAATAATGTTTAATAAAATTAAATCTTAAAAAAAAACGAAAAATAAATACATGTTTAATATAGGTGAAGTTTGTTTTTCATTACAAAAATTCGCTCAAACCGGGATGTTGTTGAAGATATCGTTACTCGCAATTCGCAATCACTAAAAGAGATCGATATTTTTGATTTTAATTAATTAAAACCGCTATTGCAGAAAATTTCTGAGTACATGATATATGTATTTATAACCCTTTTGCTGATTCATTTTTTCAAAACCAATTTGAATTTATTTTTTGCTTATTTGTCATAAAAATGATGCTTTTGTCAACTCTCGAGCACCCCTTGCCATAGACTCGCGTTCACACTTTGAAAACACTGCTCTAGTCAATATAATTTTTCTTGGAAACCAATAGTTTAAAGCTGAATTTATTTTTTTGCTTATTTGTCATAAAAAATAATGCTTTTGTCAACTCTCGAGCACCCCTTGCCATAGACTCGCGTTCCACACTTTGAAAACACTGCTCTAGTCAATATAATTTTTCTTGGAAACCAATAGTTTAAAGGCATCAAGTTTTAAATAAATATATAATTTAATAAAATGCTATTTACTTTTAATCTTAAATTAAAAAAGAAAATTATAAAAATATCATAATCATTGAATAATGATCAATTCAATATTTTTCATATTTTTATCCTAAAATTTATGGATGCAGTTTTCGAGACATAATGCTGTATATTATGTTTTTAGTTGCTAGAATGAAACTGCTAATTCTATAATTTATTCTTTTAAAATTACTCGTCAAAACATCATCTATATATAACCAGATTTGCTGTAAAAATTCTTATATGTTGTCTATAATACATTCCTATATTTGACTTCACATAGCAGTCATGCAACTTTCTTGACCCTTTATTTAAATATTTTGGAAAAAGTAATAATAATAATAATTCAAAAGCTTGCACTCATGAAAAAAATTCCGTGTGTCGTAAATCATGGTTGTTTTCGGTAATTAATTTTTTCATAAATTATAATATTTTTATATTCATAAAAAAAATATTTTTTAGATAAATCAGGATTTAAAATAACACTTTTCAAATTCGGATGACATGAATTTAAAGGGAATTGTTGAATAATATAATTTTACAATTTCTTGATAATTTTGAAAAAATAGTCTATTATAGAATTTACTTTATATTTAAAATACCTACTTAAAAAAATAAATTGAATGAATATTAAGCAATTCTTATGAAATTCATAAACGTTATAATTATACTTGAAAAAGCTGGGAAAATACATATTTGCACTAATTTTTATAGATATGAGAGCATTTATTCCGAATAGTCGAACCCTGCGTTTCCCGTAGTTTTTTTAGAATACTGAATTTGCTATAACTTTTAAAAATATTAAATAAATAAAACAATAATTATTCTGCCAAATTCTATCAAATTGCTTTAGTTTTGAATGCAGAATAATTATTGGTTTATTTATAAAGCAATAATTATAAATAAAATAAATAATCGTTCAGTGGACATTTAATTATTTACGAAATCATATTCCCTGAAGAAAAATAGTAAATGAAATAAAAATTTATAATTTATATTTTGTACGGATTTTAGTTATTTTAGTTTAGGCTATTTATTTTATTTGGTGTGTGGTGTACATTTTATTTTATCATAGCAGTATTTTTTGTAGTTCGATAAATATATAAACAGAAAAATTTTTTAAATAAGAATAAACATTTTTTTACTGTTTTAATGATTTTATTGGATTTTGCAAAAATTCGAAAACCGGTTTTTTCAAAAGTCTGTTTTTGTATAAACCAGTGCTGTCCAATTATAATGACCCCGAGGGCCATAGCCGTGTTAACTAGAGATATGGAGGGCCGCAGTTACGAAAAAGTGAGAGGGGCTTTGTCCTCTCTAACGGCCGTATTCACCACAATAGCTTAAAACCAGTTTCAGGGATCAATGCAATATTTCGTATTCACCACAGTATAAATCGCGACTCAAGCCGCTGAAAATGAAACGCGTTTTAAGCCGCCTTTATCTGCGGCTTAAGTCATCGTTTCAAGATGGACGACTATGATGTGTTCGACGATCTTTGTCTTATGCGTGAGTTACAGCATAATAACTTGTTTAGAGGGCGACGACCACGTAAAATTTACTCCGTTCGAAATGAGGACATAGATGTGTTAGACGATTTTGACTTTCGCATGAGATATAGAGTTAGTAAAGATGTTGTCCTATCAGCTTGTTGATAGATTTGGTCAGCGACTGAAATTCGATAGCAATAGGAATAATTGTCTCTCGCCGATTCAGCAGATACTAATTGCTTTGCGTTTTTATGCTACTGGATATTTTCAGCAGACTGTAGGCGATTTGGGGCGAGCAAGTCAGCCAACATGCAGTAGATCAATAAGCAGAGTTTCAAAATGTATAGCTGAATTGCGAAAAGAGACTATTTATCTTCCAAGAACAGAAGAAGAACGCAAAACGGTTAGTAAATCTGAATTAAGTATTAATTTTAGAATCTATCAAATAGTAGGCCTATATAACTAAAATCGGAACCTAAAATCATACCCTTATATAAAAATATGACTCCAAATCCTCTTTTACCAGTAGATGTAAATGTAAGTGAACATATTTATTATAACTTATAAAAGCTACATTTAAAAAGCAAAGAAATGATATCTTTTAAGACCATATTTGGCATAAATCAAATTTAAAGGATATTACAAGAATTCCTTGAATCAGATTTTTCCAAATGTTTATACAAAAGATCTAAACCATTAAAATGCTTGAAATCTTGATAGGATATATTAAATTTATTAGTTTTATATGTAATTTTTT
>AYEL01047239.1:0-23547 GCA_000484575.1 Olivierus martensii
TGGTGTTGGGATTTTTTTTTCCGTCAGTGTAGATGGTAATAATTGGGAATGTTTAGTTCCATGACAGCACAGGCATGTGAATGATCAAATATTGTGCTGTCATGTGCGCTTCCTAAAATGAAAATAATTGTCAGTGAAGCAATAATTTAAGTTAGGAATAAATATTTTCATTACCTGGCCAAGATGCAACAATGTCTCGAATTTTTAAGTTAGCATCAGAAATAGTCTGGACATTCAGTGAAAAATATCCTTTTCTATTTCTGAATCTCTGCTATGTCTTCACCATGTGATTGAATTTTTATGTGTGCAGTCCAATGCACCATAAACACCTGGAAATCCACTAATTCCATAAAATGCTTGTCTATTCTAAAATGAAAAGCAAATATTAAATAATAAATTGAAAATGGAATTTTTAATTTAAATATTATAACAGCAGTATGGGGAATACTTTAGTGATAAAAAGATACAGCAAGCATTTCAAGATATATCAAATGCCTTCTAATTTGGGTTATTTGAAACAAAATTTTCATTAATTTAACATACATGTATTTTGAAAATCTAAAAAATTACATATAAAACTAATAAATTTAATATGTCCTATCAAGATTTCAAGCATTTTAATGGTTTAGATCTTTTGTATAAACATTTGGAAAAATCTGATTCAAGGAATTCTTGTAATATTCTTTAAATTTGATTTATGCCAAATATGGTCTTAAAAGTTATCATTTCCTTGCTTTTTAAATGTAGCTTATTATAAGTTATAATAAATTTGTTCACTTACATTTACATCTATTAGTAAAAGAGGATTTGGAGTCATATTTTTATATAAGGGTATGATTTTAGGTTCCGATTTTAGTTATATAGGCCTACTATTTGATAGATTCTAAAATTAATACTTAATTCAGATTTACTAACCGTTTTGCGTTCTTCTTCTGTTCTTGGAAGATAAATAGTCTCTTTTCGCAATTCAGCTATACATCTTGAAACTCTGCTTATTGATCTACTGCATGTTGGCTGACTTGCTCGCCCCAAATCGCCTACAGTCTGCTGAAAACTTCCAGTAGCATAAAAACATCTCTTGCCGATTCAGCAATTAGTATCTGCTGAATCGGCAAGAGACAATTATTCCTATTGCTATCGAATTTCAGTCGCTGACCAAATCTATCAACAAGCGATAGGACAACATCTTTACTAATTCTATATCTCATGCGAAGTCAAAATCGTCTAACACATCTATGTCCTCATTTCGAACAGAGTAAATTTTACGTGGTCGTCGCCCTCTAAACAAGTTATTATGCTGCAACTCACGCATAAGACAAAAATCGTCGAACACATCATAGTCGTCCATCTTGAAACGATGACTTAAGCCGCAGATAAAAGGCGGCTAGAGTCGCGATTTATACTGTGGTGAATACGAAAAATTGCATTGATCCCTGAAACTGGTTTTAAGCTATTGTGGTGAATACGGCCGTTAAATAAGCTTTGCAGAAGATTCAGGGAATGTCATAAGGTGTTATTCTTTTATGAAAGTTTGTTTTCATGAAATAATCACACTCCTTGTTGAAAGCATTTTTCAACGGGCCTAGAAGGTAACGTCCACGGGCTGGAGTTTGTGAGAAGAATGAGGAGGGATGGAAACAATATGTATGTTGTGTTTACTGCAAAACTCGTAACATTGCAACAAATGTGGCTGCCATGGTTATCAAGCAAAAGAAGGGTAGGGTCTTCTTTATTCGCTTTAACATTATGCTGGAAATGCTCCAGCCATTCCATGAACAACTCTTCATTGGACCATCCATTGTGAGAACATTTATATATAGCTCCCGGAGGCCCACCTCGCTATAACAGAAGTGACATACGTTTCCTTGGAAATATGAAGATAGGAGGTATATATATACCTGATGCATTAATAGTGCACACTACAGTTATATTTTTACCCCGTTCCCAACTAGTGACCCCTCCTACTTGCTTTTGGCCTTGGAGCCAAAAGGAATTTTACCAGGCTTTTGTACTGTGGATATGCCAGTCTCGTCCATATTATAAATACGATCGGGGAGAACTTGTATTTGGTCATGACAGTTTCAAGATTGTTGTAGAACAGTTCAACCTCTTTTTTGTTAAACGCTGTCACCCGGCTTAGGCTTGTTGGTTCAGGTTTCCTTAAGCTAATTTTATGTCGCTGAAGAAAGCCCCTTACCCAGTCCATTCCGGCCATTTTGCTATGCGTATTAAAATTATGTTTGACGCCATATTTTTCAGCCAAATGAAAGCCAAGCGCATAATTCAGTTGTTGTGCCTCCGTAAAACAATTTTGCTAAGAGAACCACATGTTCAGCAATCTGTTTTTCTTGCTCAGGATTAAATTCAGGTTTCCGTCTTAATAATGGCTTAGTAAACTGTTCTGATTTCAATCGATCCCGCAAAGTTGATCGAGGTATTTCGAAGTCTTTGGCAGCTTTTTTCTTAGAAACTCCATTTTCAACAGCTTTAATTGCTTTCTGAAGTTTCTTCAGTCCACTTTGCCTTTTGCGTTTTGCGTTCTCGGGATCGGACCATCTGAAAAGCCCAAAAGGGTGTAAGAATAGGCCTTAAACTGCTAAGAAAAATCCGTTATCATAAAACTCACCAAGGGGCAATACCGCCACATGGCGATTTTGTCCCAAACGAAAGTGGCGGAATTACCCCATTACGCCATTGTTGTCGTTTGGCCTCTACTACTGACAAAGAACTGGACGAACACAAATAACATTTTCGTACTAAGCAACTGATAAGCCGCACTATATGTTAATATTCTAACAAAACTAAAAAACACTTACCTTTGTACAAATTTCACAAGTTGAATAGATAGGGAAAACTATAGCACGGTGAGGAAGTTCCTTGTTTGCAAACAGCACACACGCTAGATGAAACACGTGGCCTGGCTGTATTGGCTGAAGCTTTCTGCGTATCTCGCTAGGGCTCCATCTAACTCACGCGCGCCTAGTAACAACATGAGAGCCAGTGGAATGGGATGGCAGAAATGCCCTGGGTGGCGGTATTACCCCACTCTCCCTTACTATTTACATAAACACATTTTATTCGCTTCTGTTACTATTCCCTGAATAGTAAAAACGATAAAAAAATTACAACTTTACAAATTACATTATATAGAGTTGCCATCATAATCATGCTACAAATTATTTGCTTAAAACTATCAGACTTGCTTGAAGACCTTAATATAGTATTATACAATGGGCACAAAAAGTATGTCCCTGTTATTTTGCTTATAAGATATCTGAGGGTGTTATGGCCTACTTAAGGTTTGAGAATTTTTACAGCCGGCATTTTGATTCGAAAACAATTTTTTTGTACTATATTCTCTGTTCCGGATGTTCTCTTATCCGAAAAAAAAATTCATGATTTTATGTAAGTTTTAAATTATCTAAAATGGCAGTTTTCCAAAAGTCTACCTTTGGGCCATAACACCAACATTATCTATTAACTTTTGTATATCATTTATTGTTATAACAATTATAATATTGACTAGCATGATATAATTTAACTAAAATTTCTCAAATTTCCCAAAAGGAATTAAAAAGTTAAGTAAATTTTACCAAACTCTCATCTAATATTTGTGCCTCTGTATTTTCAATTGTAGGGTTTTCAATGCCTGCAGGATTTTCACTACACACAGGATTAAATCTATTAACTTTTGTACATCATTTATTGTTATAACAATTATAATATTGACTAGCATGATATATTTTAACTAAAATTCCTCAAATTTCCCAAAAGGAATTAAAAAGTTAAGTAAATTTTATCAAACTTTCATCTAATATTTGTGCCTCTGTATTTTCAATTGTACGGTTTTCAATGCCTGCAGGATTTTCAATACACAGGATTTTTACTGCTTGAAGAATTATAAATACTTATTGCAGGAATTTCTGATGGTTCAATCGTTATACCTAGCACACGCAATATGGAATTTTTAAAAAAAGATATGATAATGACGGATAATTATATCAATATATTGAGGAAAAACTTAGTTATATTGGGAGTCACTGTCAAATTCATTTCCCAATGGAGTAACAATCCCTCCGATGGTGGCACACACACACAATATGGAATTTTTAAAAATAAATATGATAATGACGGATAATTATATCAATATATTGAGGAAAAACTTACAGTTATATTGGGAGTCACTGTCAAATTCATTTCCCAATGGAGTAACAATCCCTCCGATGGCAAGTACTCGTTCGCTAATACTATCGGTATTAGTCTTTGCGTCAGGGATTCCACCTCCGGTTTTGAATATTTCAAGCCGTTCTTTTGCCCTGTCCCGCGTGGCTCGAAATTTCATATTTTTATAGCATTTTCAACTGCTTGTCATTTCTTCGAGAAGAAATGCCTGGATTCCTATTGAATTCTGACTCAATAATCATCCAGGCATCTCGTTTCTGTTTGTTAAAAACAGCATTCGTTGTTTTATTTTCTAATATCTGCTTATGTTTTTCCACGAGTTCGAGTATAAGTTCCTTTTCAAAATTTGTAAAATTCTTCTTGCATTCCATGTTATCTTTTTTCAAAACTCGCGCAGAAACAAAGATGCCAAGTTACCTTTCAACTGATCAATTTTAAAATTAATTTATCTACAATTAATTTTAATATAACTCGCGCAGAAACAAAGATGCCAAGTTACCTTTCAACTGATTAATTTTAAAATTAATTTATCTACAATTAATTTATAGATCGGAAGAGCGGTTCAGCAGGAATGCCGAGACCGATATCGTATAGAGCATTAACTGCTTGTCATTTCTTCGAGAAGAAATGCCTGGATTACTATTGAATTCTGACTCAATAATCATCCAGGCATCTCGTTTCTGTTTGTTAAAAACAGCAAATAATAACGAGTAAAAATTAATATGAATGCTTAACAAGAAGTAATTTTTTTTTAATCTTCTGAAAAATCACAAAAATCTTTCATTTAGTAGTTCTTGTTTATACTTTTTTTTTGCAGAACTGACGGAATTCTGGCTGGATCTAATTCTTCATGTACTCACATCTGATATATATATATATATGTATTTTATATATAATATATATATATGTTTTTATATATATATATATTAACATCTATAGTTTTGTGAACGTTTCCTTGTAGGCTTTTACAGTACTCATGCAGAAATGACAAACCCACAGAGGCTTACATAGAAAAAAATCGTTTTAAGGAAATGTGTTTTAACATCGAAGCATCACTACACGATATAAATTCATAAAAATGACTGCAGTCAGCATCACACGCACGCACATACATACACATACACAACCATACATACGTACTAAAGGATGGAAATCTTCGAAGACGTGATTTTATAGTACAATATATTTTTTTTTTTGGTTATCTTTTTCTTTTTAAATGTCTGTCTCGTTTTAAGTTGAATTCACTTTTTGAATGTCTCGAATTCTTGTCTGTTTTATACCCGCTTCCATAGCGACGTTGTCAAAAGAGGAAGCACCATAGAGAACAATCATAAGGACAACATGCCAAGAACCATCTGGGCAGTGTTTGTCGTAATGTTTGACTTGAAGTAATATTGTTTATTTTTATTTTTTTTTTTGCTTTTATTATTATTATTATTTTTCCTTCCATCAATTTTGACGGGATTCTGATATCGTTTCACGTCACCTGTAGAATAAGGCCAGAAACAAAAATGTTGCAGGTGACAACGTCAGTCGAGACGATGATGTTGATCTGGATGCATTGGCATCGTGTTGCATTGCTGCTGGTTGTTCACCTATAAAATTGAAAAAAAATTTTAACGTCAATTCATACACAAGTATTCGATTTAAAATTTTATAAATTATTATTTTTTAATGATTACAGCATAACTATTAATTTATTTAATCTATTCATCACCTGTAGATCTTGCAATCACATATACAAAAGCATAATTTTTTTATAAAGCGAGTCATTATTAAATCGTTCGCTTTACAAGAAAATAAGTTTTTTTTTCGATGTATCTAACATGGAATAACATTTCCCAAGTGTGAAGAAATAATTATTCGGTTTAAGACATTATTCTTGTAAATTTCCAACTATTGTAACAAACAAAATGCAAGTTTTGTAAATGAGATGTATCGATACCTCATGGGAAATTTACTCCTAATTGCTTGAACGGAAGTACGACGGTTCTCTTACTAGAACCGTAACAAAATAACAATTTTCTGATGTTCTTATGTTTATTTCGAAAAAATAACATTGATTTTTCAAATAAACCTAATAATTTTAATAAATTTTTTGGTTGTTTTCTAATTGTATTTCGTGTTGTTACAAATTCCTTAATTAAGAATCGTGTAATTTTAATGAATTATATATTTTTGGTTAAATAATTTATACGACTTTTTTTTTTTTGGTGGTTTCATTTCTTAATAATTCCTAAATTTATCAAAAGTAATTAAATTAGTTGAGCGTTAAATATATTTTTTTAAAATGGAAATTTCTTTTTTTTAAACATTTTTTTTTTTTTTGCTCTCCATTGAGAAAAGAAGAAAATAATTTCTTAAAAATATTAATAAATATTTAAAGACAACTTTTAACCTTTTAACATAATTCTTATCAAGATTTTAATATATATTGTTTAAAATCATGAATTAAACGTCAATCATTATAGATCACTAAATAGACAACATTTATATCGTGTATAATGTTACTCTTCACTATTTTACATTATTATATAATCAACACAGTTATATTAATGCTTTCTGAATAATTTCTA
Organism: Olivierus martensii; assembly: GCA_000484575.1. Lineage (NCBI taxonomy): Eukaryota > Metazoa > Arthropoda > Arachnida > Scorpiones > Buthidae > Olivierus > Olivierus martensii. The sequence goes on from AYEL01047239.1 coordinate 6,759, forward strand.
AAGTTTTCTAGAACTTCAACTTCTCAGGATTCATTCTTTTATAAATTGTATAAGATCAGAGATTAAAATAGTTTAAAAACAAAAATGAACGAAAATATTAAGAATTCTATACAGTATACATGATAAATTTAAATAAATCTTGAATTTATGTCAGTATTTATGTATTTTTTATGTATCTAAAGATATGATATATATATATATATATCATTTTATGCTTAAATTCGAAACTGTAATCTTTGATATTCGACATAAAGTTGGAAGAGATTTGACGAATTGATATTGATGGAGATAGAAGAGTTGATATTCTTGGTAGAAGCATAGTATTTTGTAATACAGCATAATATAAAAATTTAATTCAGAAATTAAAAATTTTAATATTTTTTTCTAATTTTGAAAGGTACATTATGTAAATATGATGCATAAAAAATGCATTCGGACAGCTTCTTATGCAGCTTATTGAACAACATTAATTACAGATGTATTATTTTAAAACTAACTTGGTTTATATTGTTTTTAACTGTTTTAAATTAATAGTCGAATATAATAAAAGCTAAAAAAATATTAAATATTAACATATTGAGTTAAAAATTTCGAATAATATACTTCCTGCAAGATTGATACGTGTATGTCATCAATGGTGACATTTCCGATAAAGACTTATTAATTTCTTTACCACTTGGATCGAGAAAAGTGAAGTCATTTTAAAAATGACAAATGCCTGGCTGGTAATAAATGACTTCATTATTTACTAAACCCATTTCAGACTTATTAAACTTTGTGAAAAATTGATTAAAGTTATTCATTGAAGAACAAAAAATAAAAAATAAAAAAAAAATGCATTGATAATTTTCAAAAAAATCGAAGAGTTTAAAAGTATATTTATCATTGTTTTTTTTTTATTTAAAAAATTATATAGAAATAATTAAACATTTCTTTACAGTAGAGCAGTCTTTTGTGAATATATTTTAATCAAGAAAAATTTCTATACTGTATTTTTTAATTTTTTTAAAGAATGAATTCGAATAAATTATAATAGAATATAGTCTAATTAAAATTAAATAGTTAAAATTATAGTACTGTATTATAAATTTTTATAATTTATTATACAGTACTAATTCTCAATTCTCGTTATTCGCGGTGGATTTCGTATTCGCATATTCGACTATTCGCGAAAATTTATTTGTAACCACAAAATCAATGTTCGAGGAACTTTCGCCTTTATTCGCGGACTCCTGCTGAGCGGCGAAAATACTGGTAATTCTATATTTCCCATAGGCATAATGGTTCACTCTTCGCTAATTAAGTATTCGCAAACAATTTACAGTACGTAACTATTGCGAATAGCGAGAATTGACTGTAGTAAAAATAAAAACAACCAAGTAGTACTTGAAACTGTAAAATAAACATTAATGAGAGCAGAGAGTTAGTAAGATCTGTTATATGTTTTAGAAGCACGTACAAGAAAGCAACTCATAGATTTATCTATACGATATTTCTTAATATAAATAAATTCTAATGTTCTTAAATTAGCTTGTGATACACTGTAGTGAATAATATCTGCATTGAGTGTTCCATTTATATATTTGTTGATCATTTTTAAATCTTGTGTGGATACAATTTTTTCAATTGTTGGAAAGTCTGAAAGACAGTCAAAGTCGTTTGGTTTGTTTTTAATGATAAAAATCACGACAGAAATTGATTGGTTATATGCTGTAGCAAGATTTTTGATATAACTACGTGGAGCAGAGGAATAGATAATAATTCCGAAGGCAATTGTTGAAATAAAAATTGATGAAAACCACATACGGAGAGCATGAGAGCTTGAAATATTTGACAAGTATCACTTTGTAAAAGCAGATTTTTTTATGAAGCTGGTTTATTATTATTTAAATATATAAGAAATTTTATTGAAAAATGAAATTACATGTTATAAATTTTAATAATGTGCTTTAAAAGAATTAAAGATGTATTAATTAGACTCCAAATGCTCATATTCATATAAATGCATTTATAGTAAATGATCAACTAATGCTGATGTTGCTTTCCAATTAAATCAGTTTATTTAACTTTATTCTTTAAGAAATGATAAAAATTAGTATATTTTAATTAATAATTATTTTAAAAAGTAATTACTCTTTAAAATTTATTGAATTATTGTGTAATATTTTATTTTGTTTTTGTTTTTCTTATTATACTGATTGGGATTCATTAACACAGATAGCTCATTTGTACCACCAGCAGGACAGGTTCATTTGAGTACCTGGCCCATTTACGAAATCATCAGCTTGATAAAGATACAGATTAAACAACGTAATCAAATGGAAATTTAAAAAAACACAAATTGTGGAATGGAATAGCATAAGTAAATACTATTAAACGAACTATTTTTTAATTTTTTGGAGCAGAAAAAACAAGAAATTTTAATCATTTTGATGATTATCTGCTAATTTTTTTGTTTAATATAACTAAAAGATGATAACTTATAATTTACATTCAATGGTTCATTTTTGTGATTTTTATGAAAAATGGAAAATTGACAAGAAATTTTAATCATTTTGATGGTTATCTGCTAATTTTTTTGTTTAATATAACTAAAAGATTATAACTTATAATTTACATTCAATGGTTCATTTTTGTGATTTTTATGAAAAATGGAAAATTGAGCAATTATTTAAATTATTTGTACATTATTCGATAATGAGTTTTTCATTATAGATTAATGAAATGAAAGGTAATTTTTTTCATTTTTACTTTAAAAAATAAAGCAAAAATGAAAAAAAAAAAATTCATCTACCGTATTCCAATACACAAATTTTAAATCTTTAATTTATGTTTTAAACTACTTATCATCATCGAATAACATATAATATATATTATTATGGAGTAATGCATACATTATGCAGTATGATTTAATATGTTGCACATAATCATATCTTTGAATAGAATATACTATATCCATATATCTTTATATTTAAAGAAACCTAATGTTGCAGCCTCTGTATCCATGGTGACCAAATTGTGGCTCTTTGGTACCTTTAATGTGGCTCCATACCATGAAAGTCCAAAGTTAATATAGAGCAAATAACTATTTAATTTAAAAATAATTTAAATTTGTTTATTTGTTGTAAAAAGTAGTATGTTCTATATGAAATAAATGCATTTGAAATATATAATAAACAATTTTTCAAAGTATTATTAAGATTAAACGAAAAAATTGATGCGGTTCTCATTGACCCAGAAAGAAACTGGTTGTGGATCTCAACTATTTGAAATTTTCTTATATGGCTCATAGATATATGAAGCTTGGAACCTCTGCTCTATATAATGCAAATTTTAACTAAAAATTTAAAATATAATATTTTGGTTTTAATTTTAACTAAAATTAAAGCTAAAATATTATTTTGTTCACCGTATTTTATAATTTAATAAATTTTTATTTGAAAATATAAGTCTGATGAAAATGTTTGTCTTTTAATATCAATCTAAATTGATTGTTAAATAATCTGGTTGTGCAAATGGAGCAGAGTGTTCAGATGAACCGGTTGAAATAAAACTAATAATACTAATAATACGTTCTCATGGTTGCATAAAAATTTATATATTAAAAATAATGCTTAATACATAAAAACTTTCCATTAACATATGAAAGAGATTTAGAGATATAATAGAATTAGCATTAGATTATACATACAGTTATATAGATATAAGCTTATGTATAATCTAATGCTAATACTATTATATCTATACATCTATTTCATATATTAACGGAAATTTTTTATATATTAGGTATTAAATTATTAGAATAATTTTATGCATATTCAAATAGTATAAGTTAATAAAAAAGATAAAACAAAATACAAGCGCTCCTATAGATATAAACATAATTCGTACATAAGTTTTGTTTGTAAATCGGGTTGTTCGTAACTCAGATAGTGCTGTTATTTTGGTTCCAAAAGTATTGAAATGATTTTATATACTGTATATTGTAATAAATTTCACAATTAGACCAATTAAAAATTTCTTATTTCACATTATTTAAAGAAAATTTTCGAATATAAAGCGAGGAATTTTTGATATAATTGCCGTCATTTTAAAATACTGCCATGATATGTTAACTGTGTAATTTTACATTATATTGGTTGCTAGAGCATTTTGCTATCATATTACTTAAAATTATTAAAAAATTTTTGAAATTTCAAGAAATTTAAAAATGGAAATTTCACATTTGTAAATATGAATGTTCGTAACTAGAGAAACGTCTGTATTATAAATCAATAAATTTTAAAGATTACTTTTTAAAATCATTATTAGTTAATAATTAATATCTAATAATTATTAGTTATTAGTAGTTAAGTATTATATACTTCATATATACGTATATATAGTCTAACACTAATTTAGCAATAGTTTAATGACTTAATTAAAATTAAAAACTGCATGATATCTCACAGTACTTCAAATTCAAGGTTATATTTTACTTTTTTTACAAAAAAGTTCTATAACATCCACTCCTCATGTCACATCGAAGAAGAAATCATAGAGTTCGATAATTTTAATTTATTATTAGATTATCATTAATACCTGTTGTAATTGAGAAAGAAACTTGAGATTTATTATGAAAATCAAATAATATGGTCCTAATAAGTTGTTATATTGATGCTTTCTTTATTATTTTTTAGGAAAAATTAAAAAAGCATCACCTTTTTTTATTGTTGATTTGACATAACTACAACGATGTAAACATCATTGTAGACCAAATATACAGTATATGGATTATTTAAATTAAAATTTTGTGTGGTTATAATTAAACCACTCATTTTGTTTTATTTGTAAAGGAAACATAAACTTAGTGAATTATTTATTTACCATATAAAAACACATGCAAAAAGCAAGCTGAATAAATAAAATCTACCTTCACTATTGCATCTTTTCCCTACTCGCTAGACCTTATATACACATATGATAAATATTGTATATATGTTTATATGTATATTTACTGTATATATATATATATATTGTATATCTGCTTGTATCTTACTTCATTAGTTATTTAGAATATTTTAGATAAATCTAAATAAAAAACTTTTAAAACTAATTAATGTTTTGATATATAATGTATATGTATTCCAAAATGTTTAATGTATTCAATTCATCATTAAAACATGACTAAGAACTGAAAGGGTGTATGGAAAATATTATAGACATTAATGTTTGTAATTAATGCAAATTTACTTTATGTCATTGTATTCTTCATTTGTACTACTGGTGTATATATATATATGTATATTTTATTCAAGAAAAGAAATGAACTGATAATAGTTAATGACTCATAAGAAATTACCATAATGCTTCATTACATTTCTAATGCTAAAACGCAATCTAGCTATTCCACATCCATCATCAAATTTGATGCAAATTTCGATAGCAAAAATTTATACAATTTACAATAATGTGCGAAGAACGAAAATAATAAAAAAATGTTAAAATTAATGTAAAATGGTCTTCACCCGTAGAAAATAAATGATGTCAAAATAAGTATTTATCGAGATAAAGAAGAGTTATGTTATTCGGTAATGGGCACAACAAAAAAAAAAAAAAAAAAAAAACAAAATTTAAATTTGTATAATACTGTATTTAATTCAATTAATGCTACTTTTATATTTATCACTTAGATATGTTTATCAATTTTCATATGAAAAAATCGTAGTATTTAACACAGAACGAACGATGTAAATATTGCATTTTAAAAAACTTTAAAGCATAAATATTCGGAAAATAATTAATAATTGATATTTTTATTACTTATAAAAAACATGTGCAATGATAATCGAAAGAGGAGGAATGATTTTAACAACTTACCATTAAGTATGTAAACTGAGATACTTATAGAATCAGCATTTGACGGACCGCAGGTGTAATTTCCGGAATAGTCTGGTTGTGCATCCTTTATATATAATTTACTGACGACTGTATCGTTTCCAGCTTTCTGTAATGATGTTTCACCTCTAGAAGAATCGTAATTGATCATTCGTTCGTTGTGAAACCAAAAAACGAAAACTGGAGGTACTGGACTTTGAGTTATGACACAAGTCAGATTAATAGAACTTCCTGTTTTGATATAAAGTGGATGAGGTCCCAATATCGATGCTTTGGCCTCTGAAATGTGAAAGAAATGCAAAATATCAAGATTCAACAATAGTCTATATCAACATATTTTTTTTCGATATTTAATTTTACTAAGTGTGAGGTGGTTAATGGTTTCTGTGTCAGATTTTATTTTAATACACATCAACAACATCAATTTTGGTATAAAGCAGAAGAGAAAAAGAGCATTATAAGAAAAGTCTTTTTTCGAAAAACAACGTTAGAAAAAATAACTGCACACTGAATAGAACTAGGATGATGAAGATGGAAGGAAAGAGACCGCAACGACGACTAAGGAAAAGGTGAAAGAGTGCATCAAGAATATAAGAAGTAACTTTAAAAAAAAGAAGAAATAAAAAGTGGCCAGAAAAGTGATGAATTTGGAAAAAAGTTTCGAGAAGTTTGAATAAAATGCATAAAAGTGCAGTACATTATTGGCTATCTACCGCACTATAGTAGGTGTCTAGTATGCTTTTCCTTTACGGTTTTCTTAAAATGACATGAATAATTAATACAGACAAACACAAAATAAATTCATTCGTCGAATTGAAATATTTATCAACCTATTAATTTCGGAAGATAAATAAATAGTAAATTGCCAGCGAAATGTATCTAAAAACAAATAGTACTTTTATAAAAATTTAAAACTTACCCACAACGGTGAGATTAACAAAAAAACTAATTTTTGGATCAGACCCAACTTGGCATTCATATAGACCAGCATCGTTTAATTGAGGATATCTTATCTGTAAAGACCAATCATTTGTTCTCTCCATGTGAATTGCCTGAAACCTAGCATCCGTCGTGTAAGTCTCTAGTCCAACAGTCAGAACATGAAAATCCCTTCTGCGTATCCACGATACCTGAAAATATCATAAAAGTTAATAAGAATGAGAGAAAATAGTAGTATTATTCGTTTAATGATGATATAAAGGTGAATCGAGAGTTGGATAGGTGATAACTAGAAAAGTTAGGTTATGTTGGCGTAACTAACATAACGTGGATGACAAGCAATGAAGACGAAGCACCAAAAGACACATAACTACATAGGCACTTGACGTTATCACAGCAGGACAACGATGTTTAAAGAGGCCATTTCATAAACACAAGCAAGAAGACATGCCAGAGGAATGAAATGACACCGAAACAACGACAACAATTTGCTAGATTTATGAACCAATCGTTATAAGTAATGTTTCCGGAATGGTGTCGTCTATCACTCTGAAACTTGCCACACCAACTAACATAAGTTTTTTTTTTCTTGCATGGTTTTTTATAACACATCCGTAATACGGAAGGAGGAAAAAAGTAATCAAGGGATAAAATAAGTCTTTGACGTGATGTATGTTATATTAAAATCGCTTTTAAAAATTTTGTTATGGTCGATATTGACCATCTGCTAGGTTATGGGGAATTTTTATGCCGGTCTAGTGATTTTTATCAATCATCAAGTTTTATGGTGTTATGTTTTCAGTGTTTTTTGTTTCATTTATCGGATAGTAAAACGTATATTTTTGATGATCGTTTCTACTTTGATGTGTCGGAACATTTTAGTTTATTGTTTAACTAAATACATATTTACATATATAATAATTATTACAGATGATCATTTAACTAATAAGTAATTAAAATATTTAATTTCGCTAATCATGATAATAAACTAACGTATATTCATTTACGAAGCAAAATTATTATTGATAGTGTTTCATAATGCTTTAAATGATATTATATAAATATGATTAATATAAATATTTTTAAATTTAATTAAATTTATTTTAATTAAAAAATATGATTAATATAAAAAATATTAAATTAAATTAAATTATAATAATATTTAATATAAAATTAGTTTGTAAAGCTTATAATTCTTTAATACAAACGAATTTAAACAGATAGATTTACTAAAATTCGTGTAGAGTAAATTCACATTTAACAGCTTCGTCTGCATTACTGTATACAATATTTATGCCCAAACAACTTTTACCTCGCCTATTCCTAAAGCAGATGTTGAAAATCGATACAAATCAAACCTCTATTCTATGCTGCCATCTATTGCTTAAACTCGAAACTTTTCCTTATATTTAATCTTAGTAAAAAATACAAATTCGGCTAAAAATTGCGAAAATATACTTGATAAATTGAAAATATTTCATATTTAGAATAAATAGTTAGACATACAAGGTGAAGGAAAAACTTCGTCGTAAAATTTTGTGTACTGATAGAGAGCTTCGAAACAAATCGAAAAAGAACATATGGTCTAAATAGCACCGTTTTCGAGTTATATAACCCTTTAAAACTAACCAATCACCATCGAGTACACAAAGCATCACGACGCGCGTCGCGTTGCCAAGACGCGTCGCATTGCGTCACTCACCTAATATTTAGTAAGAATGCGAGTGAGGCGTCTTGGCAACGCGACGCATCGTGACGCTTTGTGTACTCGATGGTGATTGGTTATCTTTAAAGGGTTAAAACTCGTAAACGGTGTTTATTAGACATTTTCGACTTGTTTAGAAGTCCCCTATCAGTACACAAAATTTTCTTCACCTTGATTATTATTAATCTAATTATAAAGATCGAAAAAAATAACAAAAAAAAAAAATATATAGAATTGCAAAATACCAGAAAGGTATGGCGTGCTACATTTATGCATGCTAAAGTTAGTGCATTCTAAAAGAAATAAGCTTATTAACTTATTCAAAATCTTATAGGAATTAAAGAATGCAAACATTAATCAATATTCTAAATTTAAAAGTTCTGTTGAAGAATTAAGTGGAAAAGTTTTCACAGTAAGTTATATATATATATATATATTATGAATCGACTAATTATAATATAAATATACTTGTTTTTAGGAATTAAAGCATAATAATGACCAATATTCTGAACTTGCTGCAAGTATAGAAAAAATGAAGGAAAATTTTAGTGAGGAATTGCAAAATACCAGAAAGGTATGACGTGCTACATTTATGTATGCTAAAGTTATTGCATTCTAAAAAAAGCAACTTCAAAAATCTAACTTATAAAACTAATTCAAAAACTTTAAGGAATTAAAGGATGTAAAAATTAATTAAATTCTCAATTTAAAAATTCTGTCGAAGAATTAAATGAAAACGTTTTCACAGTAAGCTAAATAGATATATTTTATGAATCGACTAATTATAATATTTAAATATATTTGTTTTTAGGAATTAAAATATAATAATGATCACTACTCTGAACTTACCAATAATATTGAAGTTGCAAGTATAGAAAAAATGCAGGAAAATTTTAATGAAGAATTACAAAATACCAGAAAGGTATGACGTGCTACATTTATGCATGCTAAAGTTAGTGCATTCTAAAAGAAATAAGCTTATTAACTTATTCAAAATCTTATAGGAATTAAAGATGCAAACTTTAATCAATATTCTAAATTTGAAAGTTCTGTTGAAAGATTAAGTGGAAAAGTTTTCACAGTAAGATATATATATATATATTATGAATCGAGTAATTATGATATTTAAATATCTTTATTTTTAGGAATTAAAATATAATAATGATCATAACATTACTTGTTTTTAGGAATTAAAACATATTATTGATCAATACTCTGATCTTGCTACTAATATGGAAAAAATTAAAGAAAATTTTAATGAAGAAATGCAAAACTCCAAAAAGGTATTTTATGCTATTATTTTTTAAGTATAGAAAATATGTATTTAAACTCATTAAGAATTTATTAAATATTAAAACATATATATCTTAGTCAATAAAAAAATTTAATATAATTACTGAGACTTTAACTCAGTAATTTAACTTTGAAAACACAGATAAATTTTTAATTTGCAATTTCAATCATAAATTTCAGATGTTAATATCTTTGGGATATAAAACTATAAAGTCTCAGTAATTTAACTTTGAAAACACAGATAAACTTTTAATTTGCAATTTCAATCATAAATTTCAGATGTTAATATCTTTGGGATATAAAACTATTCAAAGTTGTTACAAATCTATAATAAATGATAATGTAAGTAACATGCTATTTTTATAATTTATTGCGGTATAATTATTAATGCAAAATTCTGTTTAAGAAATCTGCAATTTATTAGACAGTTTTAATGTTTGTTTTATTTATTGTATTATGTTGTTTTATTTCTCTTTCTTAAGTAAAACTGTTTAATTTTTAAATTTCTTTTTCAATCAATGAACACTACATGTTTTTTTTTCTATATCTATCTAATAAAAAATGCATTTTTGAGTATTTTCTAGTCTTCAACCGGACCCTTAACTTTCTGCAGGTAATTTAAAATTCTTCATTATTTTTTATCATTATGACATCATAATAATTGATGACATAAAATGATATTTGTTATGTTATTGGAATTTTACATAACGCCGTCTTGTCATTACGTCAAATTTTGCAAATAAACTTTGAATTCCTTCGATAAAATGTCTGTCTCATTTAAAATTTCTTCATTATTTTTATCATTATGACATCATAATAATTGGGGACATAAAATGATATTTGTTATGTTATTGGAATTTTACATAACGCCATCTTGTCATTACGTCAAATTTTGCAAATAAACTTTGAATTCCTTCGATAAAATGTCTGTCTGTAGGGTTTTGGAACCTTATGTTTGGGGTTTGGTTTGTGTTGACAGAATGTTCTGTTTAAATTACTTTTTATTGGTATTTTTAAAACTTGCAAATTCTTTGCGATGTTTTTTATACTCATATACGCAGGGTCGGATTAACCCGATAAGCAGACAATGTACCGCATCGGGGCGCCTTCGGAAGAAGGGCGCCAAAATTATCATTTTCTCAATATTGTAAGAGCGCTGAGTAGAAAGCTCCCGGATTAACCCGATAAGCTGACAATGCACCGCATCGGGGCGCCTTTGGAAGAAGGGCGCCAAAATTATCATTTTCTCAATATTGTAAGAGCGCTGAGTAGAAAGCTGCATCAGGGCGAGGGAACCCCTAGAGCCTGTACTGTATATACGTCAAACATGTTTTTGAAAAGCGGGTTTAAGTTTTGAATAGAGTTAATTTTTACAACAAATATAAACTAATTCAGCCGTAATATGCTTATCATCAGCAATACCAATGTCGAAAGAATATCTTCATTGCTGAAGCAGGCATAGAAATTAAGAATAAAGGGTGCGATCAAATCTCAACAGCAAATCATCAGTAATTAGTCTCTTATGACGTCAGAAATAACTCAACATCAGTTTGTTTCTGGAACGACTTGCTGAATATAGTGATAAGACGGCGGCTAACATGGTGATGAAGAAGATAATAATGAATGTTATAACTTCTTTAGCGTCAATAGAAAGCACTAAAATTTATTTGCCAATAAACAATGACGATTATAATGATTTGTTACACTCTCTAACTTTTAAAATTTTATCATTTAGTATGAACTACTTTTTCCGCGATGTTGGATAAACGGTGTCAACCGGTGTTAGCACACTCACTACCTACAGACTTCGATGACTGTGTTGAGCGTCTATTAAGTTCAACACTGATTTGCTTGCTGAGTTTTGGAACGGTTTGCTGAGATTTTTTACTCATCATTGATTAGTCTGTTGAGGTTTAGAACGCACCCAAAATGAGCGTGAATTTAATAAAATCTGAATTGTGCGTTTAAACGAGTTGCAGAATAACATGCAAATTTTTTTTGTATATTAGAGGCACGGATAATGCAAAAAGACTATAATTTCCAATCATAAATATAAATTTTGGGGATTTAATTTGTCATGTAATTTAAGTACTATACGGGTATTTCGTATTTTGTATTGCTGTAATATGAAATGCAAAACATTTATATATATAATATATAATAATGTCTATACATATAATAATATCTATCTGTTATGTCTGTTCCGCATATTTCACCGCTTGACCTATCGGTATTAAATTTTGTGGAGCAAAATCGAATTTGCCCCACAGATAATGAGCACATTGGAGTCTTTCATTCTATTTATTTGTCCGCATTTTACCGTTTCATCTATCGGACCAAACTTTGCAGGATGACTAGGTAATATAATATCCTAGTTCAGAATCGTTCCAGGGGTGAGATGTTTTCGGATCATAATTTAAAATAAGTGTTTAATTACTTCAACCTATTGTTCTGACTGTTGTTAACGTTCAAAGCATCAGGTAAGAATGACATCATGGTTTCATAAGCATGATGTGACCACGAAGTAACAATGAATGATGTCACAAATGTCATCAATGCGTGGCATCATTATGATGTAATAATTAGTGATGTCGATAAAGTTCGTCTATGTGAGGTAATTAATGGATGACATCCCAGAATGTTATTACATCTTATGCCGCAGAATGACGGCACATTTCCGACGTCTAAAGTAACCGATGGATGACGTCACAAAACGTCATCAGTGTGTGATCTCATTGTAACCTCCCAATGACCTCACAACAGTTCCGATGTATGAAATAGCGCTAGATGACCTCATAAAACATCTGAGTGCGTGACGTCATTGTGACCATCAAAATGTTCCAACTTGCGTCGTAACAATCAATGACTCGCTCCAGATCGTCAGTAATATGTGACGTCGCAATAGTTTCGATGTACGACTTAACAATGGATGATGTAGCAATGGACTCGAGATGTAGCATCATGACTCGTCAGTGTTTGAAGTCACAAAAGTTCCAACGTATGACATCACTACGACATCATCATTATACCTATAGATTTCGGTTTTTTCCAGTTTACACTTTAATATTTGATCTCCATCTATCACGTTTTAGAGAAAATTTCAAATACAAATTACTCAGCTCTAATAGACTAATTTCGACTAATTTTTTTTTTGTTTGATTCGCCTTCCTGAGATTTTTATAACTATGGCGAAAAATTAATTTGGTATACTATAATTTCTTCATTTGGATATAACACACATTTTGTAATAATTGTATAATGTCACCAGGGGGTACAGCCCAAACTGCTGATTTAATCGTGATAGAACTGATCTTAAAATTTTATAATTAAGTCGAATGAGAATCCATATAAATAGTGAAGAAGTAGAAAAAATCAAATGATTATCCATTATATTTTGAATATCTTCAACAGTTCTTGAGATATTTTCATATTTATCGGATCAATCAAATTTTTATACAAATTTTTTCATATTTTCAGGTTGTCTGCCTCCAAATCTTATATAATATTAACATGACATAATATAGTCTTAACACAATTTTACGATTGTGTTAGGACCATTCTATCCGATTTTGGTAGCTTGAACGTTTTATCGGCAGCAACTATTGAGCTAGACGTTAATATGTACCAGGATAGATCATACTGCGTGGCCTTTTGTCGCTTGTAATTCAGCAACCGCTTAGCGTGGAAACTTCGAACATGGTGCATTAGATTCACCTGGAAATTCTTTTCCTATTGAGTATTATTGAAATTCTGCGGTTGAGCGGATGATGCATTTATTTGGTCAAAAATGCAAAATTCCCAATATGTTCTATTGGAACGAACTTTTTCTGTAGGTATTTAATGAAGCTGAAATTTTATTTCAGCTTTATTAAAGATAATTTCTTAGTTCATTAATCCAATAACTGTTATCAATTCAAACAAGTTAATTTCATTAAACTTTCTCTTCCAGAATTTTAAAGAGACCGAGTCATCTGATACATCTTGTGACTCACCAGATGTGAGTTCGATATTAACTTTTATTAATTTATTAATCCTAAAAATAATTAATTTTGCTTATTTGGTTTCTAGAGTACTAAAGTGAATGCCTCACCACAAGTAAGTAAAACATTCAGATTGTATTCGTTTATTAATCCAAAGAATTATGAATTTAAATGATATATGTATTTGTTTTAGAGTCCGGAAGAGGAGTCATTGAAAACTGTAAGATAATTTCTTAATTCATTATTCCAATAACTGTTATCATTTCAAACGAATTAATTTCATTAAACTTTCTCTTCCAGAATTTTGAAGAGGGAGAATTACCAGATGTAAGTTCGATATTATTTTTTATTAATTTATTAAACCTAAAAATAATTAATTATGCTTATTTGGTTTCTAGAGTACTAAAGTGAATGCCTCACCACAAGTATGTAAAACATTTAGATTGTATTCGTTTATTAATTCAAAGAATTATGAATTTAAATGATATATGTATTTGTTTTAGATTACGGAAGAGAAGTCATCTCACACTGTAAGATAATTTCTTAATTCATTAATCCGATAATTGTTATCAATTCAAACAAATTAATTTCATTAAACTTACTCTTCCAGAATTTTGAAGAGGGAGAATCACCAGATGTGAGTTCGATATTATTTTTAATTAATTTATTAAACCTAAAAATAATTAACTATGCTTATTTGGTTTCTAGAGTACTGAAGTGAATGACTCGTCACAAGTAAGTCAGGAGTTTTAACCGTATGTTTTTATTATTGCTATTGAGAAGATTGCCAAACATGATGAATTAAAGAAAACTCAATTGACTTGATATAGCATTCATCGTTGTATTTTGGAGTTCATTTTTATACAGATTTTATATTATCAGCCAAAAATTGCAAAATGTTAATTTAGAGGACCAGTCATTTTTCTCGAAAGACTTGGGTAATACGGGAAAACTGAAAATTATATGTTTTTTTTACTTTTCTACAATATTTTTCATGAATTTCGAGAAAAACTTCCTAACAATATTTATTATGCAATTAATAAATAAACCAATTTATAATTATGTAATGGAAAAAATGTAAATGAACAGTAAAACAAGAGTAATAACGACAATGTGGGAAATGTCAAACAATATTTCATAGAAGAAATTTATGAATGAGAAAATGATATAATAAAACAAAACGCCATGCCAGAATGAGGAGAAAGATTATGTTGATAATTAAGATCATTAGCCATTATAGTTCAGTAATTTGTTTACACTTAGATGTTAAATTTAATATTTAATACTAACTATTGTACCCGGACTTACTTGAGTACAGTAGCTAATGTGAAATGTTTATGTGATAAAGATACTGTTCCATCTTAAAAATTCCATTCCGTTCAAAAATGAATTCCATTACATCAAACGACGTCATGATGATATAACAGCAGATGATGCCATTATAATGATACGCCGCCAAAATTTATATTAAAATATGTTCTTCAACAAAAAGAAAGGTTGAGAACAACTGATTTAATTCTTAAAATTATTCAAATAATTTTATTAATTTAATTATTTACTATTTAATTTAATTATATTTGTATAAGTTATAAATTTCATTTATTTTTGCAGATGTAAAATCTCACTTCATATTTTTCTTCAATAATAGTAATCCATGAAAATTGATTGTTTTTTTAATAAGTTAAGAACTGTACTTTATATATTTTAAATGCAAATAAATTTATTTGTTAATATTTTTTTCAGTTTTCTGAAAAGTGGACAGAAATCGATGATGATATATTTCTTCAACTTTATGTCTTTATGATTATGTTTATAACCTATTCATTATACAATCAGATTTATTAAATAATGTAATTTATATTATTGTTTATGTTTTAAATTACTTGATATTTTAAAAATTTTTCGTGACATTTATAAATCTAAAATACTTTGAAAATATGAAATGATTGACTAGATAAATAATGAATGACACAATGGTAATGAATGAATGTATATAACGAGGAATAAATGAAACCAAATACTATGTATAGTGTTTATTTCTTTTTTTCTTATCTTATCCCGGATAAAATATTTAAAAATTGGGATATGGTGGAGGAGGGCATGAAGGAAGTAACGGTGTATTCGAATATCCTTGAGGTTCAGAATGAAAATGATTTAAATGTTGAGAAATGTCAGTACGCATGATGGTAATACCGCATTCTTGTGGACAAGGAACTTTGACGTACGGACAAAACTGTAAATGTTCCTATAAAAAAAAATCTGTTATTAGAAGACGAATTTAATATTCATTACAAATTAATATTTTATAACCTATTGATATAAAATTAGTTCTTTTATTAATCGTGATGAATTTTAATTATCATCAAATTATCATAAAAAATGAATCAGTTCCTTTATATTATTCTGATAATTTTCAAATGACGATACTGATTTTTAGCTAATAATATTCTATGGCAATCGAAAATTACATAAAATAGAAAAATTTTACTACCGAATCATTTCAAATGAAATAAATACTGTTTAGTAAATCCGCAATTTAACTGATCAAAGATTTAAGAAAAATGTTAATAGATATTAATTTGATCAACTAATCGTCATATTTTTAAGTTATTTAATATAAAAAGTTGGATATGCATTTATTTTGTTCGATTGCTGATTATCTATAACAGGAGTCTCTAAAGTGATCAATATCGACTCCCAGAAGTCATTATTAAATGTTCATCATTAAATTTTTTAATTCATATGGATATATTTCAATTTAAATATTTCCAGAAATAAAAGAAATAGCGATGATTTTATTACTATCAATAAAATATCTATGGCATATATTGCGAAAATTTGATCAGTTTTGAAAGACGCAAAAATTATTATTTTATAAATATTTAAATAATTTATAATTTTTTAATTTATTTCTAATCTAGTATATTTCTCCGAAACTTTGCTATTGCATTTTTTTTCTATTATATTGCTATACTATTGGGAATATGTTAATTTA